>JANIWQ010000123.1:0-28590 GCA_030555725.1 Pichia sp. yHMH446
TATCCGTCGCCAATTATTATCCTGATAGCAGCTAAAGCACGTTAACTTCAACTAAGTCCATAGTCCAGCGTTAATCTCCAAACGTGTAAGATAATTTTACGTGTTAGTCTATTTTCTTCCTTACAAGTTTTGTAACAGATTTTGCTCTGTCAATGGTTTCTTTGTTTACGTTTTTCCTAATTAGGAAATGCCTAATGAGGAAATGTTATTTTGACGACTGGTTGCTGATTTTTGTCGTTATTTAAAAAGACGATGTCCCCGTCTCTGGTTCTAGTTTTTATAGTCGTCTTGATAGTTCTATTTATAAAATCCTAACTAATACTCCTACTAGGTACACGCTACTATTAAGGACAGTTCTCAACACTTTTGATCCTCAGACTGAATCGTTCAACTGGAGGATTGCACAAACAAAGATCCGTTATATATTTTGTAAATGTTGTTTTGTTTATACTGTAGAGGATCTTGCTAGCAACCAAAAGATTATGACCCACAGAAAAATGGTCAACCACAAGATCTTCTCAACATAATTCATGGTTCCACTTCCCACCCTGATTATGATCCCGTGAACTAAACACTGATCCAGCCTGCATTCAGTAGCTCCAAAAAACCAATCGACTTCCTTCAATTTCATCATCTCTCACACACCTATCACAATCACCAAAACTCATTAAGGTAACAGCCAAAACGTGGCTAAACGATCCTGCAGGCCTACAAGGAACGTGGAAACGTTTCTTCAAACAACTAGGACCTGTATGATCACTAGCCTCGAGTCACCTTATTGTCTCAATGCCCTTAGTACAGGCCTATTAAACGGTACATTCTATGACCCTTGTGTTCTTTGTTCCGAAGCTACCCTACCTTTATCACCTCTTCGTCATACAATTCACAACTGTCGAATAGCAATCAAAATTTACCAATTTTTTACTAAAGGTGTTCTCCCGCCCAACCTAATATTTTTACTCTGCCCTCAGGGTACCAAAAAATATACAGAATTCTTTAAATTTATTGGTTTCTTAGTTTACTGTGTGAGGAACTTTTCTATGCTATGCATAGAAACGAGCACACAGATTCACTTGGAACATTGATGTTCTTCAAAACCTGCTTATCAAATACATTTGATTCGTTCCAATGCCTCCACCCTTCAACGTTCTTTTTCCTTCTTTTTCTTTTTTTTTTGACACCTCTAACTATGTTATCGGTATCATAAACCACATTGTTCTTTATCTTTTCTCTGACGTCTATTATCTACACTAACTACAAACATAGTCGATACACTGAAGCAGTTGATTATTTGCAAAACAATGTAAACATTTACACTGTTTAAATTATATCTCTGATGAACAATTTTATAATAGTGTTTGTATATAATTAGTAATAAAACACCTTATGTTGTTAAAAAAAAAATTGTGGAGAACAGTTCTAGATTGGTTATTAGTTGTACGAGCGTGTTCCAGAGGACGGTAGATGGGCCTTGAATCTCTGGGAGGTGAAGTCAATGTTGAGATGAAACCCTGTGTTTTATCTTGTGATCTAAAATGAAGGAGCGAGGAAAACTTTCTGTTTTCCTCGCCTACATAAAGTGAAAACTTCTCACTTTATATATTCATGTAAACTATATAGAAGTTCTTTATAGTGCAACAGATTTATTTATTACGAGCGAACAAGATGTTTACATGCAGGTACAAGCTAGGATAGCTCGTATCAAACACACAAAACATCAATTGTATGGTTTTGAGTATCAAAACCACCTATTCCACACATCTCATTTATCCTTTCCAGAGTTTCTTTATCTGTTTTGAAAAACTTGCCTTAGTAAATCTGTTTGATGATGGTATGGTCTGAACCATTGGACGTTGAGTACTCTGTACTTTTTATTCATACTAGGGAGGCTCATAGGAATTTTCACTCACTTCTTTTACAAGAGGCTTGTATGGACCGTAATAAACAGGCTGGATTTTACTGTATTGTTGGGGTTTGCTCCAAAGGCTAGCCTATGTAATAGAATGAAATCCCCTTTTTTATATTTGTGAAGGCGATGTTTGTGGTTATGATATTTTTCTTGTTTTCTTTGTGCCTCCACTATGTTATTCTGTGTCTATCGGAGCGTTGCTTTCATTCTTATATATCCTTCAGCAATGGGTGTATATCTATTATGTTCTATCATCCAAGGACTTATACTTTTGAGTGAGATTGGAATATGACCTAAAGCTATTCTAAAAGGAGCATTGAATCTTGATATGTGCTATTATATGCAAATTCTACTATAGATAAAAATATATCTCATTGTAACATATCAATTGAAGTATACTTCCTTAATAAACTGAGTAGAATCTTATTAATCCTTTCCGTTTGACCGTCTGTTCGAGGATGATTCGTAGTTGAGAATAGTAAGCTTGTTCCAAATAAATAATGTATGTAAACCAAAAACGATTCATAAATTTAATGTCCTTATCACTTATTATCCTTAAACAACAATCGACAAACAATCTTGCATATTTTTCTGCTGTTGATGTTTTCTGATATGGAATAAAATGCGCTTCGAAAACCTATCGCTAATTACCATAATCATATCGTAACCAGAACTAGTTGTTGGAATACCTGTAACAAAATCCATCGAAATATCTGTTCATCCACCTTCAGGAACTGGTAGTGGTGAAAATAAACCTTGTAATTGTTGTGTACTGGAATTGTTCTTTTGCCATACAATACATTTTCGACAAAATGAGTGAATTGATTTAAGCATGCCTTTCCAATAGAAAGAAGGTTGTAACGTAAGATATGTCTTCCATGGACCAACATGTCCAGCATCAGTACTTGAATAAAAATTTCTGATAAACCTTTGTGGTAATAGATTATAGTGAGGTATAACGACTCTGCTGAACTCTATATCTAAAAGCGTTCAATGGTACAACAAACCATCTCTATACTGGTAATGTTTTATTTGATGATTAATTTCAATTGGGACAGTACATTTATGTTTTAATGTTTAATACACCTTTGAGTAAAGTTCATCATGTTTATACCCTTTTATGATTCTCTGTTTTAAAGCGTCATTCGTTGGAAACATGGTAATTGTACCGAGTTCATTTATTTGAATTGTTGTTGTTGAATCAAGTTTTTCTTCCATAAAATTTAAACAATTGATTATAGCGTCTTTTTCATTATAAGAGTATCTTGATAATGCATCTGCAGCAGTATTCTTCTTTCCAGAAATGTAAATAAATTCAAAATCATATTGTGCTAAATAATCTAACCATCTAGCTACTCTTGTGGAATCAATCAAATTTTGATAACGTTAATAAACTGAACTTTGATGGTCTGTCATAATAAGAAAATTTCTACCTAACAAGTAATATCTCCATGTTTTCAATGCTTCAATAACAGCCAAAAATTCACTATAATTCTTCTGACTACCAACTAATTTCTTTGACCCATAAGAAATAACTCCACGACTATTTCCATCAGTATCATATTGTTCCAGAGTATAACCTAAAGCATCTCCACAAGTATCTGCATGAAGAACAAATTTGAAATCGTCTGACCAATCTGGACGGGCTAAGGTTGGTGATTTTTCAAGAGTTTTTTGAATGCTTTATCTTGTTCAAATGTCCAAACAGATTCTTTGGTGATAAATTTATTGATGGGATTCCCAATTTTTGAATGTCCTCTAATAAATTTTCTGTAGTACGATGTTAATCCCAGAAACATTTGCGCTTCTTTTATGGTTGTTGGTGAGCCAATTTTTTACTTTTTCTGTTTTTTCTGGATCAGTTTGAATTCCATTAGCTGATATAACATGACCTAAAAACTCAATTTCCTTAAAGAAAAAATGCACATTTACTTTTCTTTGCAAGTAACTTATGCTGCCTTAATGCTGACAGAACTTCTTTAATATGCTCGGAGTGTTCAAACTTATCAAGATAATGTTTCAGGATGTTACTCATCATGCGCTGAAATGTTGACGGTGCTTTAGTTAATCCAAATGGCATCACAACCCATTCGTAATGACCATAATCTGTAGAGAATGCAGTTTTATCAATATCTTCATTTGCAATTCTAACTTGATAATACCTGACATCAAATCAAGCTTGGATTATACTCTGCTTTACCAAATTGAGGAAGTATTTGATCGATGTGAGGCAATGGAAACTTATCTTTTACTGTATTGTTATTCAAAAGCCTAAAGTCAATACACATCCTCAATGATTTATCTTTCTTTCTAACAAATAATACTGGACTGTTGAAAGAACTTGAACTTTCTCATATTAAACCTTGTTGCAATAATTTATTAACTTGCTTAGTTAATTCTTCTTTTTCACTATAACTCAAAGGATATTGATTTCTTGAAGTAATTTTTTGTGGATCTGAAAGTATAATTCTATGAGTATTTCTTGTTATTGGCGGAAGCACATGTGGTTGTTCTTCTGTAACGACATCTTTGAAATTTTCGAATATTTCTTTTCTCATCTGGTTAGCTGGAGGATTTTCAATTTGTATTTCTGAATTATCAACTAAATTTTGTTCTGTATCATTTTCATTGGTCTCAATATAAGCCAAAAAGAATGAATTTTCTTTGCTGTTGAGTAACGTGCTCACATAGTTATCACTAAACTGAAATTGTTTAATTTCCAAAAGTGATTTAATATCTTTAAATTGATCTGTATCAGCATCTATCAAATTTTCAACGTGTAATTTCTGTGAGTATTCTTTGATAAATGGCAACCCTAAGATAAACAATTCGTGATCTGAATTCAAGACATACATGGATCTATATTCTTCTATAACCTTATTGTTCACAAACATTTTTAACTTCAATGAAATGTAACCAGTAATTTCGACAGAACTTTTGATTAATGAACTTTTTTCACTTGGGATAATATTTCGATGTTCTCAACCAAATTGAATTTGTCCAAAAGGTTTCTGCTTATAGCATCTGTTGTTGATCCTTTAACGCGTCATAATGGTATTTATTGTTAATCAAAATTGACATAAGCTTTGGCACCTATAATGGCATAGAACAAAATTGAAGTATACAGATGTTAGTTTGGACATCTGTTGGTGAAGTGACATCAACAAGAGGTGGTGATGTAAGAGGATAAGAACGAGAAGGGTTTTGAGATATAGAGGTATTTAGTATATATTCACTTTATGTTTAGAAAAATCTTTAGCAAATTTATGCTACCTTGATTTCTTGGTTTGAAATATGGCTTTCCTCCGGTCCTCCATCTTGGATTATTGTGATTTTTGTTGATTCTCCTACCAGCATTGTTGGTATTACCCAATTGGAAAAGTTCAACCTCGTCTTGTAATCTAGAATTGTATTCAGCGTTGAGTTCAATATTTTCGGCTTTTCTGATCACTTCGCTCAAAGTTGTGGTTTTCTCCCTCAATCCTCTTTGTACAACTCTGGCTTCAAACTATTAATATAATATTGTCTCAAGATCTTCATTTCTTTGTTCGTCTAACCTGTGTTTTCCAGGAACTGAGCAGTATAACCTGCTAACTTTCCAGTTTGCGTGAAATTTAATGATTTCAGATTTTGAATCCTTATAGACTTTTCATCTTTACAACAAAATTTTTGCTCGAATAACCCTCTGAGCTCTTTCCAAGATTATATTCTTATTGTCTTTCTTAATTCTAAAGAACCAATCTCTGGCCTCTTCTAACAAACTTAAGCTAGCTCCAATTGCCACTTTATCTTCTGGGACATTTCTGACGATTAGCAAATCTTCAGTTCTAAAAATCCAATCATTTGCTTCACATGCTGATTGACAATAATTCTTAACATAGCTATTTTCATTTACAGCTCTATTATTAAAATTTGGGAAAGCGATTGTATTTTTGTTACAGAATCACCTATCGTTACAGAATTATCTTTTATTATCTCAAAATCTGAATTTCAGCGTCTTCATTAATTGCTGTTGTTTTGTTGATACCTTCATCATCATCGTCTTCTTCTTCCGTTATCTGTTGTAAGCTTAAGTGATGAGACTTCGCTCTTTCATAGACTTTTTTTTGTTTATACCGCGTGGTAATGTATTTTGTTGTTCAACGTTAGTGATATTTGTTGTAAATCTCATCTGTCTAGAGTTTCTAGTAGTTCTCCCGTTGCTAGAAACCCCCGGTGCATATTGTTTGTTTATAATGCAGAGGATCTTTCTAGCTTTGTTGAGAACAGATCTAGATTAATTATCAATTGTACGAGTGTGGTCTAGAGAACGGCCGATGGGCCTTGAATCTCTGGGAGGTGAAGTTGAAGTTTTAGACTTGATCTAAAATTGCTATGCTTTCCAAGAACTCCCAAAGCCCTTTTTTTTTGACTCTATAAAACTGGGAAAGCTACGTCTATGAATACCTGAGGCCCGACAGTGGCAAATGGGGCAATATTGCCAAAGTCTATTATTTGTACCACCAAAGGCATGAGCCTTCTCTCACAACTCCTGTCGGTTGACGGGAGCATGAGGATGACCTCCGCTTAGGAGCGCCGTGAAACTTTACTACTCAGTAAATCAAATGTTTACTGCTCTTCCATCCAACTCAGGTTTCCCCTAAACAAGAGTTGCAGCACCCTTATTTAGAATGGAAGTTACTTTAGTATTGCTATCAGTTGCCATCTTACTTAAGCCGCCATTTATCATCCTGATAGCAGCTAAAGCACGTTAACTTCAACTAATTCCATAGTCCAGCGTTAATCTCCAAACATGTAAGATTTAGTCTATTTTCTTCCTTAGAAACTTTGTAAAGGATGGTTAATACTTCTGTTGGTTTCGCGATGGCTCGTTTGGTTAGAACTGATGGTTTAGCCTTTTAAGCTAGCAAATGTCAGTCTGTTATGGTTTTGGATATTTGAGGTATTTCAGATAAGAACACTTGAGGTATCTGGATCATAGCCGAGACTTCTAAAGCCACACGATTAAACTCCTTGTTGAGTTATCTGAGTTTAGCAAGTTTTGGGTAATCTAGGGAGTTTGTTCAAAAGAGTATGTAACGTTGCAAAACTAAGGTGAGAGCCTTGAGTCTTAGAACTCCGCACTACGGGCATGTGTACCAAGTTTCGGGTGTCCAAGCTGGTAAGGGTTTCTGCCGAATCTCCTTATTGTAACGCTTGTGAAATTTAAGAAATAATAGCATTTGATAGCGGGGTGATGCCCCAGCAATTGCGGGCCATGTCTATTCAGGGACATGTTTTATAAATGTGTATAAATATCCTTTCGAGGGGACCACTCTAATAGAGGGTTGGTTTTGAGTGTCAAGCAGAGATTAGTGTGAAACAATCTCTATTAACAATCTTTACCATACCCGTTCCTGGCCCACCACACTGATCTACAGTATAACTAGAACGAGCGCATTCAATTGAAGAATAACTTAGATCCAACACATCAGGGTTGAGTTAAGTTGTCAATTATAGTTTTACGACTTGACCACCAACAACTTTACATGGTAGCACTTTCGGTTTAGTTACTTTTTCGTTTCTAAATTTCATTCGATAAATTCCAAATTATTACTGAACAAAATGGAAGAATGACTAGAAACTCTATTGCAGCTGCTCAAAATGCAGAAGCAGCAACAGCAGAATCAGCCAACCAATCTTCTGCAACTTCAAATGCAACCAGTCCCTTATCAAGACCAATTTCAAACGCAAGAAATAATTTGGCGCGCCACATTTCTTCCAATGTACCAAATCAGGGTTTTGATGAATTTCCCATTTTGGATCCTCCCGCAAAATATCCTTTACAGCCAAATTAATTGATCTCCAAAAAGTTCGGAAATACCAATACCACATCTACTGAACCATCTGAACGTTCATCATCAGCAACCATCAGCAATGAAGAAACATTAGTACTCCAACAGCATCAGCTTCAAACTCAACATCAAAAAAAAACGTTTGGAAGCTTTCTTAAAGAGTTTCAACTTTCAAGAAATGACTATATGCAAGTAATGCAATATGAAATCCAATTATCCAATTTTCCAAATCAACATGTCACACCTACCTGATCACAATTCTGCTATGAAAAAATAATTCAACTATCTAATAACCAGCCACTCCAAGCAAATTCTACCAACTTTAACAACAACATCAACATCATCAAATGACATTACATATTCAAAACATAAATGCAACGTGCAGTTCCCTACCTTCTCTGGTTGCAAGGATGGTTCTACGATTGAAGAAGTCCAGCAAGAAGCTGCAAACTGGATATCACGTCTAGATGAAATTTTTATATTGAAGAGCACTCCATATCATTTGAAATTTTCTGAAGCATCCTCCGTCTTAGATAAAGAAGCTAGAGCTTGGTTTTCTACTACAAAATCAAGAAATGGTTTCCTTGACCGTAATTGGGAATCATTTAAATCAAAATTTCTACAGGTTTACTGTTCAACACTAGAAGCTCAAAAGAACGATGCGGTGATAAAGATGCACGCTTTGAAACAACGTTCAATATCAGCGCAAGGCTACTTTTTAAAATTTCAACAATTAACAAGTCAAGCTGGTATTGATGAAAGCGATACAACAAAGAGCTCACGATTCATTCCAGGTTTAACACCATTTCTTTGCCACAAGGTTCGTACTACTTCTGCTATTGTGTTGAAGTGTAAGTATTCTTGAATTGAATTCCATATTTAAGATAGATAATTATTGACTTGATTGTTATAAAAAGAAATATAAAAGAAAACTATAAAACTAAGGAAGACCAGTTAAAGAAAGTGGAAACTGTGTCTTCTTATATAGATGAGACTATGTCCAGTATATGAGTCATAGTATGTAATATATTAGTCATAGTATGTAGTATATGAGTCATAGTATGTAGTATATGAGTCATAGTATGTAGTATATGAGTCATGTTTAGATTACTATCTCAACATATTGCAACAATTTCAGAAGTAATTGCTTCGATCAGAACACAAAAATTTCTCTATCGAAGAAATACGGACAAGATTCAAGAAGAGGCTTTTAAGCACTATAAACATCGTCGTCCTAATGTCGATGGTAATAGAAAATCATTTAACTCAACAAAGAAATCTTTTAATGTTCATGAAATTGATAAACCTCAATTTAGTTCTCAGTCAAATTCGACAGAGAACCGTTCCTTTTATAAGACTGGAAGAAAAGATTACAAAAATAGTGAGTGGAATTTGTCTAACTATGTATCTAACGAATCTAGTTCTTATTCTCTTCGTGCGCTTTATCCTGTTGAAACCTCTAAAACTACTTTGAACAATCATGCTAATATTAATCCAATCCTATCACCAATGCTTCATCACCAGTTACTCAACTAACTACTGCTGAACAATGGCAAAAGCTTTAACTTCAGATATTCCACCACAAAATGTTACTAAAAACTGCTGAGATAGTGATCTGAACATGACCTCATGTGACATATCATCCACTATGACTCATCCACTATGACTCATTCAATATGACTCATCTACTATAAATCATATACATATACTATGACTCATCTATTATGACTCATATACTATGACTCATATACTGGTCATATTCTCATCTATATAAGAAGACACAGTTTCTACTTTCTTTAACTGGTCTTCCTTAGTTTTATAGTTTTCTTTTATGTTTCTTTCCATAACAATCAAGTCAATAATTATCTATCTTAAATATGGAATTGAATTCAAGAATACTTACAATTCAACAAGGATGCCAACCCCTTCACATTAATTACTTTAGTTTTGATGATAATTATGTTTCTACAATTGTTAAGAATAAGGGTAGTATCCATTTTCTAGCCTTCATTTACGAATTATCAGATGTCGAAGAAACTGATAAAGTTATAGACCAAGAAATTATGATCCATTAGTGAAAACATTTAAAAATCAAATTCTTGAGGAGTTTTCTGACATCTTTACTCAAGTACAACCTACTCAGTTACCACCTACGAGAAGACATGTACATCGAATTGTTTCGATGGAACCTAAAACAACAACAAAACATCAGTACCCTTTAAGTTATGCTGAAAAGGAAGAAGTTACACTTCAACTTAATCAATTACTTGAATAAAGTTTTATATGAGCAAGTACAAGTCCTTTCAACAGTCCTGTTTTGTTTGTCAAGAAGAATGATGGAGCAATGAGAATGTGCATCAATTATCTACTTAATAATAACACTGTGAAAGATAAGTTTGCAATACCCCACATTCAGCATACTATTTGAATGATTTGGAATCGCACATTGATTATTAATCACATTAAGCAACCCTGATCCACCCGCTAGATTTTCAAACATTCATTGTGCACTGATGGTTGGATCTGTGGTGAAGGTTCAGGTGTTTGATTTTTCTCCTTTATAGGGGATGATTGGTGGAAATTTTTGAACTTTAACTGTGGATAAAATGATGTAGATGGAGATGGAGAATGAATTGGAGAAACAATGTCAAATGATTAAGATCTTATCATACTTAAATCTGATAAATCAGTTACTAGCTGATTCCGAGATAGTTTTAAGTTTTTGTGTTAAATTGAATCTTGCCTCACCAGCTTTTGGATTCGAGCATAGCAAAGAGTTTTTAAGCAAAGGAACACAGTGCCTGAGCAATTCTTGTGTTGATGGAAGCATAACTGATAGGGAATTGTGCGGTATCACTATATTATATATCGTAGAATCTAAGGGGAACGACCTTCGTAATCGGAACAGTCGAGCTGCCCCAAAAGACATAGAAGCAATAGTCGGTAAAGGACCAATGTTGGTCAACTTATCGCTATGCCAATCCAAATGAGAGTCGTTATCTGGATAATAGTCACAAACACAAAAGTCAGCTTTCCAGTTCTCGCAAAACAAATATGATAGTTTTGATGTGTCTGTGAAATAAATCTCATGTAGAATTTTGTTCACTTTCTCCTCAATAAACACCAGGAATGTGATTAAAGGAGGAGGATGATGATGATTTTTGCTCATTATTAAAGAAACAGTCGTAAGCACTGAGGTCATCTCTACTGTATACAATCGTCTTCTGAGATGATTTACATAGCTAGTTTTCTTCATTTAAAGTGTATGAATCGTTATCGTCAGACATTTAAACTAGAGAGTTGTTGATGTTATTTAAGTGAGATTGTTTAGAATTATTGAACGGGTTTCAAACGATGTGATATGTAAAAAATCCTAAATTCTCAATCTACACTTCTCTATGTACACTATTGATTTGACTTCGTAATTATTCGTGCCTCTATTCTTTACGACATTTATTTTGATGAATCTACAATCACTATCAGCGGTTGTTTTGGGAAAATTTCACAATTGTAAAATGTAGCATAAAGTTTATATATAGCATTTAAAGGTTCAATTACAAAGCGGCAATTTCCTCTTTTCAGCCTCATCAACATCTTCATCCTCATCCTTGTTTTTCTTTTTATCGTTTCCATTCATATAATATTCATCATCCAGCACTTTATTTTCAGCATCTATACTCTTTTATACTCATCTTTCAATCTCCATTTCAAAGCATAGGGACCTTTGCGTTCCATCATCGCAATATTTTCTAAACATTGCTTCAGAAAAATTCACTTCAACTGCAGTTTTTGATGCTTTGGGAACTCCAAATGTGTGATAACTATTCTGAAGGTTACCCTGGTGCATGATATTATGGTGGCTATGAACATATTGGTTGAATTGAATTATTATGACAAGCAAGAGCTTCAAAAGCTTTCCATTTAGACCGAGAGAAATGGGGTGTTAATGCTCAATCATTATCTGGCTCTCCAGATAATTGAGAAGTTTATCAAGCAATTATGAAACCTTATGATAGATTAATGGGTTTAGAGGCAAATACGCTCTGGCAGGCTCTCTAGATCTCTCATCTATCAATTGCGTTCTTGCGCTTCTTAGCTCCCATCTACCCATAGACGTGATTTCGCTGATCTTACTCCATTACCTCCCAACTACAATCTGCAACTCATCAATTATACTATAGGAGCTGGAATAGCTACAATAGGATTAACAGGAGCCGGAGATAGGAATAGCAATAGTATTTGCAGCTTTAATAAACGGAACATCAAGAAACCCGGGATTAAGAAATACATTATTCCCATTTGCCATATTAGGAGTTGCTCTTAGTGAGCAATTGAGTCGTTTTAAAATCCAGTCCACCGCAGATAACTTAACTGATGCATCAGCACTCTTTGAGACACACCGAGTACCTGAAGATGTCTCCCAACTAACATCTCTGCATTACAACAAGAAACGAGTTTTGGTCGACAACTACCTCGAGTCAGCTCAACAGCTACTACATCGTTTTGTTTTCAATCTCGATCTTGATTTTGATGTAGATGTTGATCTTCCATGTAACATTACTTTTGACACTATTGCTGAATTTTTAGTCCTTAAAATCAATGAAGACTTTAATTTCATAACTAGTATTGAAAATGCCGAGTTCACCTCTTACATCTCCTAGACTGGATTCACAATTTCTATCAGTCACTATCTTTACTAAATTCTTACCCTATCGTTACGAACTATACGTTACTTGACTATCATAATATACTATCTACCGATGAAATTGTCACTTTAATAATGCCCAATGTCGATGACGTCATTCCTGTCACTAATAATAATAATATCTTAAACACCGTTTTTGTTACCTACTCCAAAGTTGTTGGTGACAGTCTTTGGACTTCATTCACAAATTGGCTGAAGTCTCGTCTGCTAAATGCACGACCTTCTTACGACCTTATTTATCAACAATTACTAAATGCTCTCTTAAAAACTGAATTCAAAACTTTTTTATCTACTTTACTCCTCATACTAATCGACAGATATTAAACAACACAAGAGAAATCCTTTTGATTCTTAAGTCCCTGGATATTCCTCAAAGTGATCCAACCAATCATTGATTCTTTCAATAATATCGTACTAGTTCACAACCAACTAAATCCACAATTGATTCAATGATTAAAATAGTGGAAATATCCTTCAAATCTTGTACGTTAACAACTTACTTTTTAAAGATGTATTAGATCCGCAAAGCTCAAACAAGGAATCTCAGTTATTTCGATTGACCAAATTCATGGAAAACGAACCCAAATTTGATTCTTCACTAGCTAAATGGAAAACCCCTCTCTCGTCAATTTTCAATCACATTTCAAACCAAGACTTCAATGAAATAATTTTAACCAAATTTATGGATTTGGGTAAAGTTGAAACAATACAGAATATCTTACCAGTAGGAAAATACCAACCATTGATTGAAAAAAAAATGTTGGAACTTATTCTTGAACGCTTCAAATAATTTAGATTACTGTAAACAATGTCTAGCAACTAAGCCCATCCTCTCCTACTTACATTCAGCTCAATTCCTTGATAAAAGCCTATTAACATTCAAGAAACTGGACTGTTATTTTAAACCAAATACGCATCCATCTTCTAAAGATATTTATCAAATTGAAGATCCTTTCCTGATAATCAGGAAAATTTTTGAATTAAATGATATTGCTTTTCTCTATATCGAAGATTTGTACAATCTACAACAATTACTTATCAAAGGTTTGAATATTGAATCGTCAAGCCTGCCAAAAGAATTACTACAGATCAAATTGAAAATTATTTGTTTGGAATTTACAGCTGCAAATAGTAATCAATTTGCCCTACAATTAGAGCTCTCGTTGTTGATACAGGAGACGAGTAATCTAAAGGATGAATATGATGATTCCATTTTAAAAGTAATCTCAGAAATTTGGTTCCGTTTTTACCAGATGACCAAAATGAGTATGATCAAAATGAGAATGAGGATAGCTCGAATCAAACTAATTTGTTGAATTTCAAATTGTGGACTTTAGGTAATCTGTTAATTCTAGCTAAAACCGACCAAATTCAATTCAGTGGTTCTAGATCAATGGCAATTGCTGAATTCTCAATTACAATCATTGGGAAAAGAAAGTAATGCGGATTTGAGATTGCGAAAATCTTTTGGATCTGATGGATTAGCCTATCAGTCAGGTGAATTGGGTAAAAGTTTGCTCGGTTGGATAGTCGGTGCGTAAAGAAAGCTGTACATCGATAAATGAGTGCAGAAATTCTGATGAGGAGACACACAATTCTATAGGCACACTTTGCTTATTTAGTGTTAACCAAGTTCCTATATGGTCGACAAGAAAACTACTCTGTCGGCATTAGTTATACTCTTCCTTTACTTTTGGTGTTCTCGTGAAACATCTAACATTGTAAATGAATGAGTAGAGAGTTAGTAGCATCTAGACAATTTAACCGAGTGGTGAAACATAAGCAAAGCGAGTACTGGATTTCAAAAGATAACCATAAAACCAAGTTGAAAATGGTTTGACTTTGATCTTTTCAATTTTTAGGACAAATGATTAATCTAATTCTATAAAGGCATTAATTTACTCATGAGTCTAAAATCAAAACCTATAAAGATAAATCCTGGTGCAAAAACATGTATTTCGATCTTTCGAAAGTTTGCTCTGAAATAGGTAAAAGTCCAAGTTTCCTTCCCAATTTGGGTTTTTTTCATTATATTTTAAATGATCATACTAATCTTACTTCATTATTCTTTTCAATGGCACTACTTTGACAATGATTTATCAAACAGTTAATAAAGTCTAGAAAACCCGATTCAAACAAGAAATGTTTTGCTTGCATTGTTTAGCACTTAAATGTATTCAAGAGATCAAACATATCGCCCTTAGAAGAAAACTCCCCAAATTCTTTAAAATTTAAAGCCTTCAACTTTTTAGCCTCCCCATCCTTTTCGAGCTCTTGTTTATCTGTCTCTATCGCCTTTTTTTGGCCAACATTTCAGGCGATGCAGCAAATATAAATTTCTAACCTGTGTAGCAATACTTGGTGTAACTAGCAAGAATTCCGTTTCCATATTGCCACTTTTCATCGTACAATAAACAGTTTCAGCATCTTTCAGATTTTTATAAAATTTAATAACCTTTTTATTAGTTGTAACTTTACTCAATTAAAAATTTAAAATTTGTAAACCTTTTCGCTGAACAGCTCTCAACAATGAAACATATGCTTGTCCATCTTCTAAAACATTCTTCAAATCAACGGAAACATAACTTAACGTCTGACCCTGGGCATTATAGATAGATAATGCCCATGCGAAATTTAAAGGTAATTAAACTCTTTGAACTCTTATAATTGTTTAATTATTTGAGTCATCTGCTTCCCAATTGAATTCTTCCTTCTCGATGACAACTGTTCTAGTATCTCCTGTTGCAATTTTAAACTGAACAAGTGGTCCAATCTGAAATTTGGGATTTGATAATAATTTGGCTAATTTGGATTTCCTTTCCAGCAAATCATATTTTTGTCGTAACCGTGAGATTAATTGTTCTTTATCATTATCAAGTACATCAATATTTGTAGTAGTTTCAGTTGGAAAATTTTCCTCATTTTGAGTTTTCGTTGTACTGCTAAAAATCCTACTCAAACTAAGGTGGCTAACCTCATTATTTTCATACTTGGTTTCTAGTACCTTCTCTACCTCTTGTTTTTCTAACTCTTGAATCGTCAGCAAAAGATTCTCTTTTCCTTGCTCAACTAAATCAAAAACCGTATCCTTCAAAATCTCATCATTTACTGGTTTGATTTTACTAAATGTACTTTCTTCTTCCCTGTCTTCAATCAACTTCATTACAAATTTCTTTCATTACCTTATAGGTTGAGCAATCAACAAACCAACCGTACCAACAGATCCATTGACTAAGGTTGAATCAATATTTTTAACCATCATAACATGAGCACCGATCTTGAGTTCAATTATTTTAGGTGCTAATAATTGTTTTAAATATTTCCTACCAACATCTTTGTTAACATCAACACCAGTATCTTCTGGTTCAAATGTACTTATGTCACCTGGTAAACTCTTCATTTTAAAGTTATTTGCACTATCGACTCCCCTTTTAGTTGAAAATAATTGTGTCGGCTCAACTGTATCTAATTTTAATTTTCTTTCTAAATTTTGAACCTTTTAGTGGTCAGTTCAGATAAATTACCGTTCCTTACATCTGTTAACATTTTCATAAATTGTTTGTCTTAAAATTTTCTTCAATTCAACTTCAGCTTTTATATGTTTCTTCCAAAATTCACTTTCAAATGCAAATATTTTGCTCTTAGAAGTTGAACCATTGATGTTATGTATATGCATCTTCCAAAGTATAAATTAAATACCACCAAAATAGATTGTTTTTTTTCTTCAAATTTCTTCCTATATATTCTAATTTATCAATTAAATTACCATGGACCATCGAAATTTTATCAATTATCTATACTTTCAATGCTAACCATCTATTCCTAACAACTCTATTCAGTTTTACTTTACGTAGTAACGCTTCTTTACTCTCTCTCCCTAAACTAACCCCGGTAACTAAATTGATCGTCATACCACCATATATTGTTGAAAAGCAAAAAGTATAATACCTGTCAGTGTTCTCCAAATATATTTCAGCTTTCCACACCTTATTGAAGAAATCTTCTCATTACCTTTATCTTTCTTTTGCTCTTGAAAACTAAGATCAAATAGTTTTCCTGTTGTGTTAACAATCGATTCAATATCCATTGGAAGATTGCTAATTCTAGCAAGTGAGTTTTTGACTTTCTTGAATGGCTTGTTTTTGTGTACAAGCCATTTTCGCGATTCCGGGATTACCCAAAACCCAATAAACCCAATAATTGCAAAAATCATCCCTTAATAAAGTGGATACCTGTACTGTGCCCTATCATCAGATCCATTGTAGTATAATGGGGCATCGAAGTTCCGCGCCTGGAATGAGCAATGGATGTTCACCTACTGGGTGAGCAGCGCTATCTCAAGTATAGTAACAGTCTATGTACTCCTCCTTATGTAAGTCTTATATAGCCTTATAGAGGGACATTTAAATTATACACTATGCTAAACCACAGAGAAACCGAAATATTACAAACTAGTAGATATATAGTCAATGATAATACTTCCAAGATATTATAAAGTTCCATTGTATATTTTGGCCAGCATTTTTGGTGGCTGCTAATATCCAATTACCAAAGAATGTTGTGGTGCATGGTCATTAGCTTATGGGAGGAAGAAAAATGAGTAAAGCGAGAAGTAATGTGGCTGATCCAATAGAAAAAGCACATTACTACAATACTAATGCTTTGAGGCTGTTACTGATGAAATACTCGGTGCTGGATACAGATGGTAATTATAGCGAGGAAACACTGAACAACCTTAGCAATGAGTTTATCGATAAATTTTGTAATTTGATAGTCAGATCATTATCAAAGAATTTCAGCATTGAGAGAGTTCTGCAAAGATTACATGATGATGATTATGAAGATTTATTGTCTTAGGTGAATGACTCAAGCTTTAAGGAAAATTTACTCTATGTCAGTAATCAGAGCTACGGACTTATAGTGTTAGGATTGATGACGACATCACTAACTTTGATATGCATAGAGCTTTGCAAAAAATTTTCACTATAGGTTTGAAAAGCCACTGTAATTTTTAAGTTAGATCTTATGTCAGGATTTTATCAAGTGAGAATTCACGATAACTATATTGAGAAAACAGCTTTTTCTGATAAAAATATAGATTTTTCTGATAATCCTCAATCATCCTCCTCTGTTGATAGTTTATTAAATTCTTATGGATGTGTTATATGCTCTTCTACTCCATCATGTCCTGTATGTGGAAAGAATGAACACAAACATGCGATAAATGTCCAACCACTTATTGTGAAGCTATAGCTGAGCCTGTCAAACCAGCAAAGACCTTATCTTCGGCCCAAGTTGGTGGGTTAGCTGGTGGTGTAAGTGGCTTATTTTTTGTTGTGGTGGTTATAGGAATATTTGTACTTTTTCGAAAGTATCAGAATAAGTTTGATGCAGATTATGAATTTGGAATAGGTGAGGAAATGAAAGGTTTGAGTACTTTTCAAGATGACAATGGTGAGATACCACCACAAGGCAGAGAATATCAACCATTGATTCATTCAAATCAGACAATCTTTCAGCACTTAAAAGTTTCATATTTGTAATCATTTCCTTTTTGAGTAATTTAATTGCATGTTCAACACCTGGTTGACCATAAGTCGCCATTGCATAAAGGAAGGGTCTACCTAAACCTACTCCATCAGCACCCAAACATAAAGCTTTAATTATATCAAAACCACGTCTAATACCACCGTCAATGAAAATATTGAATTTTTCATCTTGAATATTTTTATCTCTCAACAATTTCCTTGATTCAACAAAAATTTCGATTGGGGGCATAGCAAAATCCAATTGTCTACCTCCGTGATAGAAGACAACTATTTAAACCTATTTGAGCAGCTTTCAAAACATCTTCACTCCTTAAAACACCTTTCAAAATTATTGGCAAATTTGTTGAATTTTTCAAAATTATTATATCATCCCAAGTTATATTATGATATTCAACAGATGGTGAAACATAGACAGATAATTGATCCATTGCTAAAGGATCAAGTGAATTTCTGATTTTTGTATCCTTCTCTCTATTACCAACGCAAGGTAGATCAACGTTAACAAAAATTGCCTTAATATTACTATGATTTTTTGTAAATTTTGGAAATATTCTGGTGCATTTTCTAACTGTTTTTTTGTGTAGAAATGAATTTGATGGAAATTTGTGTGTTGTGGAGATGATAATTTCATGAATTCATCAAAGGGGAATGATAATTGGTATGGGATAAGATATGGCATATTTTCATTCATACATGCACGTAAGAGATTTTTCTCAGCATCTGGATGTGCCATCGGTAATCCAGCAAATGCAGTACAATAGAAAGGAGCATCAAATTTAGAATCGAATAAATTTGTAGTAGTTGAAACATTGGAAACGTCGACTAGATATTTAGGTCTGAAAAAGATACGACCAAATGCGTAATTGTTCTCCCTTAATGAGAATTCGTCATCGGATCCTGTTGAATAGTAACCCCAAGTACCCAAAGGTGATGTCTGTTTGGCGACATGCTCGAAATCGGCAATGCTCTGTATAGCTGAAAGTGGTGGTTTATTAGCAACTCTAGCAAGTCTTTGCATTTCCTCTTCATCTTCATGTTCTTCTTCTTCATCTTCTTGTTCCTCATCCTCGTTATTATTGATGGAAGCGAGTTGATGACTATTAATCACGGGAAACTCATTTTTCAGAGGTGATTGGATGTTGTATGATAAGAGCGATAAAGTTGGAACAATAGTTAAACTCGTAAACTTAGCATATCTGTTAGTTCTCAAGATCCTCAGCGCATTTCTGAACATAGTGTAAAATTTATTTGATGAAAAAAAATGAGTTTAGTGGGTGGAAAAACATCGTTTTAGGTGGGAATGTAGATTTTAACAGTTGATCTGGAGGGTGAAAGTAAGTGTTGCAGTCCGCTTATCCGCAGAGTTGCCCAATCGGGAAAGTGGCGAAGCGGGCATGCCGAGGCGAGCGGGAGATGTTGAATCAGCTGCAATGCAGACAGAAATGGAAAGCGGAGATGGGGGTGAGAAAAGAATAACAGTTAGGAGGCGACATGGCAGAGTGTACCACTATCGATCAGTGTGTCGAACGATTTATGGAACACACGATGTGGAATGCATTCCAATATGATTCCTAGCAAACGTGTGACAAGTACTACAGTGAATAGCAGATAGGTAAAGCAGATATTGAAACTTATAGATTTAACTATTTTCCAGCATTTGCCGTAGTGACGTTTCTTGCAGAATTTACATTTTGATCTACCCTTCTTAGTATTTTCAAAGGTATTTACTTCTGAATTAACATCTCTACCAATCTTAAACACTTCGTAGGTTCTAAGAAGTTTATATGGATCATATTTGTATTTGAAATCACCATTTCTCCTTTCCTTTAGTTCAAGTTTGTCTAAAAATAGAGTTCTATTTCTAGCAGGAATAGCAGCACAAAGTTTAGTAAATTGTGCTCGGCACTACCTGCAACATATTGATTATATAGAACCAATTTTTTTGTAAATAATTTTAAATCAATATCACCACCTTCTGCACTTATTCTTTGGATTTCAAGGTGCAGTTCAAGTTGTTCAATAGGTGACATAACTGAGAATTCACAATTCATGTTGTAGTAGTATTCGTACCCGATGGAATTATCATTTTCCGACCAGAAAGAACTTTCAAAATAGTTTTCAATGTATGATCCTCACAACTTGCTAAAATATGGAGGGTCTAATGCATTTGTATTAGGAACAATAATTGCATTAAGAACTTCTTTTAACCCAACTAAGAAAAATTCGGGTTGGAAGGTATGAATGAAAGACCTTCTCATCTGAAACCAATCGTAATTGTTTGATGATTTCTTGAAGATTAGATAGGCTTTCATTTTATCTAAGCAATTTTTATATTCTTCTATAGTCATATCAGACAAGAAAGTGATTTGATTTAATTCATTGATAGAGACGGTTAATCCTTGAGACATTTTTAGTGTTTAATTATGGTTTATCCTTATAGTATGTATAGATTGGAAAACTGATAAAAATATAGATTTAACTAGTTTAACTTAAGAAGGCAGAAAACCACAACGTGGAAGCAGAACTTAGTCTAAATTACGGTATTTTAGGGAATGACTTTGACTCAGATGTATTTGAAAACGAAGTCAACGTGATTGAATCAGGTGGTAACAACGGTCAAAGAGATCAAGAATTTTACTCGACAGTGGTGCGACTGTGCATATAGTAAATGATATAAAATTATTGAAAAATGTCAGAAAATCACCAATGGCTATTAGAACAATTCATGGAAAGCGAAACTATGATAAAGTTGGTAATGTCAAAATCAATAATGAGTGACTCTTAAGAACGTTGTTGTTGTTGAAAGATCAAAGAAAAATTTCATTTCTTTAAGTTTGCTGAACAAAGACGGTTATTCAACTGCTCAAGAAAATTGTGTTTGCATTATAAACAAAAAAGATCTAATAATTTGCAAAGTTCCATTAAGTAATAACTTATATATTTTACAAACGAATCATTTGGAAAATAAAGTATATTGCGTCCTTGGTAACGATTCAAAATCAACTAGGTCTTTTAAAGACTATGGTGAACAAGAAGATAAAGTACTAAATGAGATTTTGAAATTAAATAAAGCTGCTGTTGATAATATTGATGTTTGAAAACACAAACCGAAACCACACTGGATGAAGGCACATTTAAAATATGGCCATGCCTCAAAGAACCAACTGTTATCATTTGGCATCAAAGTTGAGGATGATATCCGTGAACACTGTTTAACGTGCGCTGGTATTGTGAACAGAAAGGTGGGAAAACCAAACTACGAAGAAATCTCCGTTGGGGAGTTAGTTAACGTGGACATTATAGGTCCAATTTATAATCAGTACGCTCTCATCTGTATAGATAATAAATCCAAATTCATTGTTTGTTATATTCTGAATCACAAGAGTGAGGCAACTGAACGAACTATAGAAACAATAAAGCTTTTCAACAATATTCTATCTTTACGAAAAAAGAAAGTTGTTAGAATTCGAGCAGATAACGAATTCAGAACTGTGAAACTACAAGCCTTTTGTGCTGACCAAGGTATTCTCACTGAATTCACAGCTCCTCATAGTAGCTATCAAAATGGCACAGTTGAAAATGCAAACAAACAAATCAAGCTCAAGCTCAAGTTATTTTGAATCAATCTGGAATTTCCAAAAGTTTATGGACATATGCTCTTCATCATGCAGTTTATATACTTAATCATACCAAGGAACAAGAATAAAAAGTCGCCGTGTCAACTATTTTCAGGAAAAACCAAAAATTTCAGATATGTGTCCGTTTGGATGTATAATATTCTACTACAATTATAACAATGATCAGAAAGTCTTCACTCACTACAAAAACGGAATATTTCTTGGATACGATAAAAACAACAAACTTGCTTTTGTTTTAGATATTTTAGCAAAGAAAATTATTAGAACGTCAGCATTTAGAGCTGTCGAAACGATATTTCCACTTCAACAACAAACCTGGTACAATGATCAATCCAAAATTGATACACTGTCACTGTCACCTCCTATGACAGAAACGTTAACTTTCGGTGGTTCCATGGCTAGTTCTCACTCTGGTATAAGTGAGGAAACATCCAAATTGTTTTCGTCAGTATTGTCCACAAAGTCACTAGCACTTCAGACATCTAAAGACAATACTAATAGTACTAAAGATGATGCTAATAGTACTACCACTGATGAGAAAGATAAAGTCAATAACGAAGTAGAGAAGGAAAAACAAGATGATAATACGGTGTTAAACTCTAATCTCCGAAACAACCACAGAGAAAATTTGCAAACGAGTTCCCAAGTTAGCAAAAAATCTCAGCCGCTAGAAGTCGAGAAATGGAATCATAAGCAAGCGGCACTACAAACTCCATCATCCTTAGAATCACCCAAGCAAAATTATTCTCAGAATCAATCAGCATCACAGAAACACCCTTTACAAAATGAACTCTCATATTTTTTGTTACAACAACAGCAACAACAACATGCCCGCTCATTAAATGCAATGGAACAATTTGTACAAAATCTTTTAACAAATCAACAACAACAAACAGCTAATCTAATGAATATGTACAATAAAGTCCTCGATAAATTGCAAGAATTAATTGAACTATCTCAACGTCCCCAGAATGTTCCATTAGAATCTGGTTTATTAAATTTAAAGCTAACAAATTCGCATACTCTGGCAAATAAAGAACCTTAAACAACAAACTACGAACAACAACAAAGAAGCCCTAATCTATTAGAAGCCTCTCCTAAAGTTCATGATTCATCAAAAGCGGTGGTTTCAACGAAGGTAGATGGTGAAGAAGCAGAAAATACTTTAGAATTAAGAACCACCCAACAAGATACATCAGATACTTCACACCCTGCAAAGTATTCAAATATTGATCAATCCACACTATTGAAAAATGCATTTCAAAAAGGCTTAGAATGTGTACAAAATTTTTGTATGAATAAATGTATGAATCCTGCTACTAAAAGAATTCAACGACCAGAATACCTAGATGAAACTTATTTTCGAAATCAAAAAGGAATATTGAAGAAGGCCCAACAATGATATCTAAGGTAACCAATCCAAATGGTAAAACCATTGAAGTACGCCAAAAGCAAAATAGCGAAACACGTCAATAACCCTGAAAGAAATAATGGTGAAATTTTTAATAAAACATCAATTTATTTTCAATACCACAATCAACTACAATTTCTCTTCCTTCGTTGAACTCTTCAAATTAAAATGAAAATAGTAACAATCTTGGCTTAAATGGAAATCCAATAGAAACAGAATCTGAAACTCAAATTAACAATGTTAATTTACTTGTGCATAAAGCCAAATATTCTATTCCTACTTCTATGCCTCAAGCTTTGAAAACTGAACAAGCCAAAGAATGGAAAGAAGCGTTAAGTGCTGAGCTTCAGTCTATTACTCAGAATAAAGTAAAGACGACAATTGACAAATCGAAAGTACCGAAAGATGCTCTAATTGTGAAAAGTCGTTTGGTCTTTAGTGTTAAACAAGAACAAGATCCTCAAACCAATAAATATTACCATCGTTTTGAAGTTCATCTCGTTGCTAAAGACTTCACTCAAGTTGTTGGTGTTAACTATCTTGATATTTATTCTCCTGTCATGCGCTATGATTTTCAACTGACTATGGTCATTATGAATGGACAATTATGCCATTTGGCTTAACACATGCCCCTGCAACCTTCCAAAGAATGATGAATGATATATTAAACCTTGTTCAAGTTTATCTTGATGACATTTTCATTTATTCAGATAACTATAATGCTCATTTGAAACACATTAAGTTAGTTCTTTCATTGTTACGGGAGAATAAACTTATCGCCAAGAAAAGCAAATGTGCTTTCTTTTATCGTCAACTTAGATTTCTAGGTTATTTGATTACACCTCAAGGTATACAAACAGATCCTGAAAAGAAAAGTGAAGTTAAAAATTGGCCGGTTCCTCGCACAGCGAAACAAGCTTCAAGTTTTATTGCTTTTACTTCATATTATAGAAGATTTACTCCTCAACATTCAAAGATTGCTAATCCGATTCAACAATTTATTGCAAAGAAAGCAAAATGGACCACTTCTCAACATTTGAACAACTTAAAAATGCATTAATTAATGCTCCAACTTTAATTTATCCAGATTGGCCTAAAAACTGCAGATTTGTTCTGCATACTGATGCTTGTGGTATTGCATTAGGTTATACTTTAAAACAATTAGATGAGAAAGAAAAACTTAGAGGAGTAATAGCTTATGGTTCAAAGAAATTAGTTGGTTCTCAATTGATTATGGTATTTATAACAGAGAATTCCTTGCTGTTATAGAAGCACTCAAAACATGGAAATATTATTTGATGGGAAGGCATTTTTTTATTATGAGTGATCATCAAAATCTTGTTCATTTGCGTTATCAAAACTTAATTTGATTCAACAAGAGTGGCAAGATGGTTAGCCTATTTGTCACAGTTTGATATCGAAATTCGTTATATCTCTGGTAGGAGCTGATGTTTTATCAAGATATCCTTCTAAAACATTGCAATTTCTTATTTACATTTCTTTGTAAAACAACATTATGATGAAAGTTCCAATAAATTTGATCCATCTATTGATTACAGCAAAATCACTGATTCAACTATCAATATTTTTTCTTCAAATGCTCAAAATACTCAAATTGTTATATCAATAAAGGACGTTTTGAAAAACAATATAATAAAAGCGTATAAAGTAGATAAAGAATTGAAAAAAGTTTACTCAATTTTAAAAACCAAATCGAAGATTCCAGTTATTCTCAATAATGTTAAAGTGTAAGTATTCTTAAATTGAATTCCATATTTAAGATAGAAAATTAATGACTTGATTGTTATAAAAAGAAACATAAAAGAAAACGAAAAAACTAAGGAAGACCAGTTACAGAAAGTGGAAACTGCGTCTTCTTATATAGGTGAGAATACCTTACAGTAGATGAGTCATAGTATATAGTATCTAAACACATAGTGAATGACATGTCACATTAGGTCATGTTTAGATCACTTTCTCAACAAATAATTACATCAACCATTTCCAACTACGTGATAGTGTCTTATATTATAGAGCTTCACTAATAGATCCTTTAAAACGAGTCGAAATTTAGTAACTTAAGATATATGATTATCAAAAATGCGCATTCAACTAAGCAAGCAGGCCACTTTGGTACTTTTAAAACACATGAAAACTTAAAAGATGCTTTCTTTGCAAAGGAATGTTAAAATCTGTTAAATATTTTTGTTGACGTTGTCTAGATTGTCAGAAAAAGAATTCACCTACACAAAAGTTACAATGTCTATTTTCGCCTTTACCAGTTCCTGAAGGGAGATGGACAGACGTGTCCATGAATTTCATTACTGGTTTACCTAAGACCTCTAGAGGATATGATATGATTATTGTAATTGTTGATAGATTTTCGAAAATAGCACACCTCATTCCTTGTGATAAATCACTTACATCTGTTTGTTGCGCAAAGTTATATATGAATAATTGTTTGAAACATCATGGCTTTTCTAGAAGATTAGTTAGTGATACGGATGTTTGTTTTATGAGTTCGTTTGGAAAACTGTAAATTTTATGTTAGGTACTTCACTATTGTTTTCGGCTACAAACCATCCTCAAACTGATGGTCAGACAGAACGCACTAATAAAATTATAAACCAACTATTACGAAAAAATGCGTCTTCTGACTTATTCAATTCGGATGAATATTTTTCAGTTATTGAATTAGCTTACAATTATACTTATCAAGATTCCATCAAGATGTCACCATGGTTATAAACCAGATACATCAGCTAAAATGTGCAGTTGGGATATTGAAGAGTCTAGATATTCAGCTAATGCAGAAGAATCCCTACGTTGTATGAAAATATTGGGAAAGCACAGCATCTCGAATATTATAATAGAAAAAGAACAGCTCATAATTTTAAGAAAGGTGTTTTTGTTTTAGTTCACCGCGAAGCATTTGGCTTCAATCCCAATTATGTTAAAATTCAGCCAGTTTATCATGGTCCTTTTGAGATCGTAAAAAAAAGTTAATGATAATGCTTTCGAAATTGACTTACCAAGTATCAATAAAAAGGATAGAGAATTCAAGAATTATAAAGCTCCTAAACATATTTTGGAGCAAGTTCCTAGAACCGATGCACGATGCAGAAACGAAAGAGCGTATTACAGAGATTTTTGATACAGCAGGTTTGTTGAGATAGTGATCTAAACATGACATCATGGCTCAACACATGTCATTCACTATGTGTTGAGATAGTGATCTAAGCATGACGTCATGTGACTTGTCATTCACTATGACTCATATACTATATACTATGACTAATATACTGGACATAGTCTCATCTATATAAGAAGACACAGTTTCCACTTTCTTTAACTGGTCTTCCTTAGTTTTATAGTTTTCTTCTATGTTTCTTTTTATAACAATCAAGTCAATAATTATCTATCTTAAATATGGAATTCAATTCAAGAATACTTACACTTCAACAAGGTTTTGATACAAAAGTAAATACATTTGATGTTTATTGGCGGGATTGTTATCCATGTCATGCAACTACTATTCCTTCGAACATATTCAATAGTGCACCTGAGTTACTCGGTCAGAGTCTTTATCATAATGCTAGGATAATTTGTGCTAAAGCAAATCGATTCTAGTGCTCCAATACAACCGTAGTCACTTGTTGTCTCAATTGATTAAGTTCTTGAGAAGTGGATTTCAAACATGGGGTCCATGTTTCCTGACTGGCGGGGATGTAAAGGATGGTAACTACTTTGGTTGGATTCGCGATGGCTCGTTTGGTTGGAACTGATGGTTTAGCTTTTTAAGCTAGCAAATGTTAGTTGGTTACGGTTTTGGGTATTTTAGGTATTTCAGATAAGAACCGTTAAGTTCTTTACTTGAGGTATCTGGATCATAGCCGAGACTTCTAAAGCCACACGATTAAAGTCCTTGTTAAGTTATCTGAGTTTAGCAAGTTTGGGGTAATCTAGGGAGTTTGTTCAAAAGAGTATGTAACGTTGCAAAACTAAGGTGAGAGCCTTGAGTCTTAGGACTCCGCACTACGGGCTTGTGTACCAAGTTTCGGGTGTCCAAGCTAGTAAGGGTTTCTGCCGAATCTCCTTATTGTAACGCTTGGGAAATTTAAGAAATAATAGCATTTGATAGCGGGGTGATGCCTCAGCAATTGCGGGCCATGTCTATCCAGCGACATATTTTTATAAATGTGTATAAATATCCTTTCGAGGGGACCACTCTAATAGAGGGTTGGTGTTGGAGAGTCAAGCAGAGATTAGTGAAACAGTCTCTATTAACAATCTTTTACCATACCCGTTCCTGGCCCACCATACTGATCTAGAGTATGACTAGAACGAGCGCATTCACTTGAAGAATAACTAAGTTTCAACACATCAGGGTTGAGTTAATTTGTCAATTATAGTATTACGAATTGACCACCAAACTTTACAAAATATGTAAGGAAGAAAATAGACTAACACGTAATTTATCTTACACGTTTGGAGATTAACGCTGGACTATGGACTCAGTTGAAGTTAACGTGCTTTAGCTGCTATCAGGATAATGATTGGCGACGGATATAAATTGGCAACGGATATAAATAGGCGACGGCCTAAATAAGATGGTGACTGATAGCAATACTAAAGAAACTTCCATTCTAGATAAGAGTGCTGCAACTCTTGTTTAGGGGAAACCTGAGTTGGATGGAAGAGCAGTAAACATTTGATTTACTGAGTAGTAAAGTTTCACGACGCTCCTAAGCGGAGGTCATCCTCATGCTCCCGTCAACCGACAGGAGTTGTGAGAGAAGGCTCATGCCTTTGGTGGTACAAATAATAGACTTTGGCAATATTGCCCCATTTGCCACTGTCGGGCCTCAGGTATTTATAGACGTAGCTTTCCCACTTTTCTAGAGTCAAAAAAAGGGCTTTGGGAGTTCTTGGAACGCATAGCAATTTTAGATCAAGTCTAAAACTTCAACTTCACCTCCCAGAGATTTAAGGCCCATCTACCGTCCTCTGGACCACGCTCGTACAACTAATAACCAATCTAGAACTGTTCTCCACAATTTTTTTTCAACAACATAAAGTGTTTTATTACTAATTATATACAAAGACTATTATAGAATTGTTCATCAGAGATATAATTTAAACAGTGTAAATGTTTACATTGTTTTGCAAGTAATCAACTGCTTCAGTGTATCGACTATGTTCGTAGTTAGTGTAGATAATAGACATCAGAGAAAAGATAAAGAACAATGTGGTTTATGATGCCGATAACATAGTTAGAGGTGTCAAAAGAAAAAGAAAAAGAAGGAAAAAGAACGTTGAAGGGTGGAGGGTGGTTCATTGGAACGAATCAATTGTGGAATATTTGATAAGCAGGTTTTGAAGAACATCGGTGTTCCAAGTGAAATCTACTGTGCTCGTTTCTATACATAGCATAGAAGTTCCTCACACAGTAAACTAAGAAACCAATAAATTTAGAGAATTCTGTATATTGTTTAGTATCCTGAGGGCAAATTAAGAATATTAAGTTGGGTGGGAGAACACCTT
>JANIWQ010000124.1:0-28557 GCA_030555725.1 Pichia sp. yHMH446
GCCCGGTGCGGGTGGCTCGTGCGGCGGCTCAGCGGGCGGCTCAGCGGGTGGCTCAGCGGGTGGCCCTAGCGGGGCTGCGGGGTGTGTGGTGTACCCTCCCGGGTGCTGTTCACGGTGGCGCTGGGGTAGCTGTCGTTAGGGTCGACATCGACGTCGAAATTCACATCGACATCGACATCAACATCTGTGTCTTTCTGGCTCTCGATGCCTGTCTTTTTGTCATAGTCCATCGTGCGGGCACCACTGGAACGGAAGTGTGTGCTTGCCATCGTTGTGACGCTGTGTGGCTCGGCTTGCAGGGAGGAAGCCCAGAGTGGAGGCAGGATGGGATGTGATGAGGTGGCGAACCGCCCTGCTTTATAGCGCTCTGTCTCGCAGCAGCACAACCTGCCCCGCCACCACGCCCATCTAGCGGGGAACCGCAGCTGCACGGAAATGCGTGAAACGTGGTCGTGGTCGTGGTCGTTCGTGGTCTTTGTGGCAGCCTCGGAATTTCAGTTACGATCACGCGGAGAAGGTTCCATCAAATTTCTGTCCAGAAGTCACAGACAGACCCTCGCAGACTACAATTCCCACGGCTGAGCCTCCACGTGGTTTTTCCCAACTTATCCTATACTAACCTAGATCATATCCATCTTTTTCTATTCCATCTTTTTCTAACACATTACACACTCCCACACTCACACACACACACACACACACAGATGATCCACTCAGTATGGAACTGCAGATAGTCACATATGACTCCTACCAGCAAACCCCTTCCGCACTTGACAAGCACATTGTTACTTTCAATACCAAACCCGTCCCAAACTATTTCAACACTCTGAAAACTGTTCCACTAATACGTATCTACGCGTATTTGCCACAATATCATACTTCCACCCTTGTCCACGTACATAATGTATTCCCCTACTTGTATATACCATTCCCCAAGGCTATGTCATGGTCTCACGATTTGAATCCTACTCAAATCTTGCAACTCCGTAAATGGTTAGATGAAATTAACTCTCAAATCGGACACTCTTTCAGGCGTGCAAAGAAAAAGTTTAACCCTGCAAGTAAGAAATCCAAACAACCTGCAAAAGACGAGATCATTGATGATAATGACGATGACGATGGCGATGACGACGATAATGACGATGGCGATGACCTTGATTCTGGTTACCTACCTTCGAATTGCTATGTTTCAGATATTTCGGTCGTTGCAGGCACCTCATTCTACGGATACCACGATTCTCAATCAACTTTCCTCAAAATTAGTCTTGCGTCTCCTAAATATGTCTCTCGTTTATCCAAATTGTTAACAGATTCTAAAATTTTCAATAAATTCATTCAACCTCATGAATCTCATATACCTTATATTTTACAGTTCTTAACCGATTACAATTTATATACTTTGAAAAATTTGAAGATAAATGAATTCTTATGGAGATCTCCAATTATCTTATTCAATAACTCTTCAATCCCTCAAAATTATCAGCCTGATTTCCAAACAAACTTTGCTAATTTTAATAAATCTAAAACTTCTCCTCAATTAATCTCTTTACTTAATTCTTATTTCCATAATTATAATAATTCAGGAATTAACATCTTAAACCCTTCTTCATTCCCTCGAATGAGTCGAACTTTGCTAGAAATTGATATTTTATCTGCTTGGATTCAAAATATTAAAGAATTGGATGAAAGAACTGTAGCTTCTTTAGCTACAGGCGGCGAACCTTCAATCTCAGATGATATCACATATATATCATCCACCAAATCATTACTAGATGACGTCGCAAATTTGAGACGTTCTAGAGGTTTAATTGCAGATGCTTCTCAATTTACCTTATTCGATAATTTACCTAGAGAAAATAACATTCGTTGGACTGATCAAGAATTACTAGATCTACAATTCAAAGCTGCCCTAAATATATCAGAATCTTCCTTCAAAGAGAAATACTCACATTCTGATTACTCTATACTTAAATCGCAGAAAAAACCTTTACCTTTCCCCACTAGTTTCCAACATATCAAACTTATCCAATACATCCCTCAGATAAATTCAAATATCTTAACAAAAATTGATCTGGACCTTGAAACTGAGAATCTTATCGATGTTTTATCTAATTCTCAATCATCCCCCACTGAACTAAATTATACTGAAATCTCTTCTTCTGATGATACTGATATTGATATCAATGAGGAAGAAGAAAAATTATCCAAGAACAACGAACAAAATAAAATTGAAGATCCTAACTCTTTGGAAGATGATGATTCTTCTTCATTATCCAATCATCTTCTCTCAAAGTTAAAAGATGCTTCAGTAATCATCGATTCAAATATTAATACTTCCAACATTGTTCCCTCTTTGAAATCATCTTCCTTCGATAAAAAAATTGTTCTATCACAAAGGTCCAACAACACTATTGAAATGCCATTCAATTCTTTCTTTGAAAATATTCCAAATTCAACTCAATCAAAGTTATACACTTTCAATCTTCAACAACCTTCCGCTTCAAATAAAGATGATTTCTTAGATCAATTGGAACAATATGGTCTTAATAGAATCAACTATCAAGACCCATTTTACTCCAAACTTTCAAATTATGATTCAAAACCTTTCATTTTTGCTGGTGATAAATTTCAATTGGATTGTTCCGAAATTAATAAAAAATTATACCCTAATTGCACTCAATTCAATGTTTTACCTCCAGATTCAATTCATGATTATATTTGGAAATATACCCCTAAAATGCCATCTTATGAAACTGTTAATAATTGGTTAGCTACGAATAAAGAGAAATTGACTTACCCTTCTATCAACTTTAATTTTAAATCTCAGATAAAAGGTCCAACTCAACATTTTAAAGAATATAAATATAATTTTTTACAAACTCCTGTTGAGAAATTATCAATCAATGAAAATTCATTGATTTTACTTTTGATTGAAATTCATGTAAATTCTAGAGGTAATTTGATGCCTGATCCTGAATTTGATGAAATTTCTGCTATTTTCTATAGTACAAATTATAACAATTTCAATAAGGAAACTGAAATCGAAGAAAATGGTTTCTTCTTAAACAAGAAAACTTCATCAAATGCAATTACTTTTAATTCAGAACTTGATATGATTATAGGTTTAATCTCATTAGTTGAATATATTGACCCTGATATACTTGCAGGTTTTGAAATTCATTCTTCTTCTTGGGGTTATATTATTCAACGTATTAAATTAAGATATAATATCGATTTATTAAATCGTTTATCAAGAGTTGCCTTCAAACATAATAATAAATTAAATGATAGATGGGGGTATACTCATGCAAGTTCAATTAAAATTACTGGTAGACAAATGTTTAATATTTGGAGAAGATTAAGGAGTGAATTAACTCTTAATCATTATACACTTGAAAATATAGTTTTCCATATATTTCATCAAAGAATCCCTCATTTTAATCATCAAACTTTAACTAATTGGTGGTTTGATCCTCATAAAATTGATCATCTTTTAAATTATTATTATTCTAGAATTAAACATGAAATGAATTTAATTGAAAAATTGGAATTAGTTGAAAAAATTAATGAACAATCAAGATTATTAGGTATCGATTTTTATTCAATTTTATATCGTGGTTCACAATTTATGGTTGAATGTCTTTTAACTAGATTAACTAAGGCTGAAAATTTTATTTTAATTTCACCTTCTAAAAGGCAAATTTTCAAACAAGATTCTTTAGAATGTATACCTTTAGTTATGGAACCAAATAGTGCATTTTATAAAAATCCAATTGTTGTCTTAGATTTTCAATCACTTTATCCTTCTTTAATTATTGCTTATAATATATGTTATTCAACTCAATTAGGTAAATTACAAAATTATGATACCAAAAAATTCACTAAAATGGGTGTAACTAATTATAAATCAATGGAAGGTTTATTAAATTTATTAGAAAATGATATAAATATTTCACCTAATGGTATAATATTTGCTAAACAAAATATAAGGAAATCTTTATTATCTAAAATGTTAACTGAAATTTTAAATGCAAGATTATATATTAAAAATACAATGTCTGAATTCAAAGATGATGAAGAATTAACAAAATTATATAATAAAAGACAAATTGCTTTAAAATTAATTGCTAATGTTACTTATGGTTATACTTCAGCAACGTATTCTGGTAGAATGTCTAATTCAGATATAGCTGATGCAATTGTTTCTTGTGCAAGAGAAACTTTACTTAAAGCTATAAAAGAAATTGAGAATGTTTCCAAATGGGGTGCAAAAGTTATTTATGGTGATACTGATTCATTATTTGTTTATTTACCTGGTAAATCTAAAGATGATGCTTTCAAAATTGGTAAAGAAATGGCTAAACATATTACAATGATGAATCCTGCTCCTGTTACTTTAAAATTTGAGAAAATTTATTTACCTTCAATTTTAATTAGTAAGAAAAGGTATATTGGTTGGAAATTTGATTGGGAAGGTCAATTGAAACCAATTTTTGATGCAAAAGGTATTGAAACTGTTAGAAGAGATGGTATTCCAGCTCAACAGAAAATCCTTGAAAAATCAATTAGTTTACTTTTCGAAACTCGTGATGTATCTAAAATTAAAGATTATGTTATTGAACAATTAATTAAAATTGCTAATAATAATGTTAATATAAAAGATTTTATGTTTGCTAAAGAAGTTAGAGTTGGTACTTATAAAAATGAGAAATATATCCCCGCTGGTGCAAGGTTAAGTATTAAAAGAGCTAAAAATGATCATAGACTTGAACCACAATATAAAGAACGTATATTTTATCTTGTTAGGAAACCACATAATTCTAAAGAAATTTTAAGAGATAAATGTGTATCCCCAGATGAATTTTTACAACAAAATTTGGAATTAGATTCAGATTATTATATTAATAAAGTAATTATACCACCTTTGGAAAGAGTATTCAATTTATTAGGTGTTGATGTAAGATCTTGGGTAAAGGAAATGCCACAAAAATTATCATATTCTGGAATTAACAATAAATTATCAAATGTGAATGTTAAAAATTGTTTAATTTGTGGTGGCAAGTCATTAAATGATGGAAATTTATGTTTGAATTGTAAAAAAAATGAATTACAAACTATTATGAAATTACATTGTATTTTAAAACAAAATGAACAGAAAGCTGAATCATTTGTTAATTTTTGCTCTTCATGCATAAATAAAACGTTGGATCAGAATATTAGAATCGATACTGTTAATAATTGCTGCAATGAGGATTGTAGTATTTATTTCAGAAGAGTGAAAACTTTGAAGAAAACGAATAATATTATAAAGGATATTGCTTCTATTCCTGATTGGTAAATTTCACAGTCACAGTAAATTCTGCTAACACCACTTTTCTTTGTTTTGTGAGTTCCATAAATTACGATTCCTCAAATTACACTGTTTACAATTCAAAGATAAAGATTTTCCACTCCACCTTGTGCCATTGTTTACTCTAGAGTACAATAATTTTCGCAATTTTATATTTACCAATGAATTTTAGCAATGTAAGGATATTTACCCTTATATGTTAATAATATAATACATTTCATAATTAGTAGTTACATAAATTTGATAGTTTTAATCAATCCAGAAAAACTTACAATACACCTTCTTTATTAATCATTAAATCAACTTCTTTCAATTCCAGCATGGTTTTCTCATGAAGATCAGTAATTGAGAAAGCTCTTGAGATATCATCTTGTAAATCTAACACTTTTCTTAACAAAGTATAGTCTGATATTTTCCTATATCCCTCAGCTGCAATATCAAGATAATCCAATATGGGTTTTATATCATCCATCACAATTTCAGAGTCCTTACTTACTTTTAACTCATAGAAATCAACATAACCTAGGAGATAATAAGCTCTACTTATCATACCAATATTTTTCAACTGTATAATTTTCGGTAAGCAATCATGCATCAAGCTTTTGAAATCTTCCACTGAGCCATCAGAATCACATTTTAATATCAAATCACACAAACAAAGTATACTCTCACATAAACAGAAAACAAATGAACTACGATGTGCCATGTTGATAGCATTTAAAAGAACTGATAATCCACGCTCAGGATATAAAGTATAATCCACAAATGATTGTGCATATAATGTTTGAAAACGAATAAACCAGTAATGATTATAGATAATATTATTATCTTTCATAAATGTCATTCTATCAGTTAGTATTTTAACAGCAGTGTCAATGTTGTTCACTCTCAATTGAAATAGAGCCTTTTGGTAGATTAATTCGTTCTTGATATCTTGATCATCATAATTCTCTACAAGAACTTCATTTTCAGAAAGTATAGTTGAACATTCGGAATATTTGAGTTTGTTCAAATTGATGTAAAATGATAAATTGTTATATGCGGTTCTCCATTTTTTATTCATGTTGAAATCGCTACTCAGTATATCCTTTGATTTATCAAGTAATTCAAATGATCCTTTCACTTTACCTTCAAAAAATAAAACATTCGCTTTTCGAATATAAAGAATACCAATATCAAACTCATGATCAATTTCTTTAGCTAACTTTATTGCAATCTCTAAATAAAGATCTACTAATACAGGATATCCAATTCTATTCCAAACTCCACAACACAATTGACAAGTTGTAATAAATTTAGATTTTGTTTCATTGACATTTCCTAAATTTAAAATTAAATACATTGATTTTGTAATATTTTCCATAACAACGGATAAATGTGCTCCTTCCAAAAGAGCTAATATTGCGTCAAATTGGAAAGTAATAGCCCGCATCATAGTGTTTTTAGTTTCCATTGTTTTCGATCTTAAAAAATTTATAATCTCTGCTCTAGAAGGATGGCTGTTAGAATTTATAAACAGTTCAGGTCTAGAAATGATGAAGTTGAGAAGCCATGTAAGTAGATAATTCAAACAATCTAAATCTTTGTTTTCTCGGGCAACAAGTATTGCTTCATCAATTGCTCGTAATGCCTCTTGGTTAGACCCAAAAGTACTATGCATTGAAGCCAAAGCTAGTAATGCATAATGGTAAAAGTACTGACGTTTGTTTGACATCATATAGTCAAAGTACCTATGCAAAGCATCAAAAGATTTATCGTATTCCGCATTTCTCCAATTGTTCAAATATTCAACATGATACGAAGAAGGTATTAAACTTCTTTCCGATTGTGATAATGAGTCTAGTAATGTCTGTAAAGAATTTGAAAGTGTTGCAGAACTTCTCTGTAACTTGGCAACTTGAGTCTGAAATAAACATGATAGATCAATGGCAGAATAAAGTTTAGTTGGGATATCTTCTTCTACAACGTAGGCTTTTGGAAGAATCATGTTTTGAAAATAATCGGGTTTCTGGTTTTGAGAACCAAACACATCAATCGATCCGTTGATTTTTATCCATAAATCAGAAGTTTCTTGTCGATAATTTATGAATGCCTTCCATATTTTCAAACCTTCTTCAAAAGATAAAGAGACAGTGGCTATACCAACTGATGTAATAACTGAGCCGAAAAAACTTGAAGAAAACAACATCTTTGAAGGCCTTCCATTTGATTGCAAAAGAGGTACATTGGCTTCCAATTCTGGTGGGGGATCTATGAGTAGCAAAGATAGTGATTCTAGAAATGAGAAAAAATCATCGTATGAGTTGATGCTCCATATATCTTTCATAAGTTGATGAATTATCGAATTAATATCTTCCTCCAAAGTGTCAGGATCATGAGCCATGTTCTTGAAATAGTTTCGTACTGCATCTTCAATTGAATTGATCAATTGTGGTAAACTTGGAAAGTAGATACTCAATAAATCATTGGCTGAATTTTTATCCTCTATCAACTTGGGATTAATTGTAATCAAATCAACAAGTTTAGAGAGAATGGGAGGTATACATTTCTGAGGCACTCTATGATAACAGTATTGTTTTATCAAAACCAAAATTGGAACTTTGGACAGACTTAGTATGGTTGTGAGCACATGATCTTCCTTTTTTTCCATTATACTTTCGATCGTTTTACTACACAAACAAACAAAGAGTATCACACATAAAGCAATTAACGAAGTCATAATAACAAATTTTAAACCACACTAAAGGTATTTCAGTTGAGCCCCCACGCAAAGGTTATCTCCTACTCAAAATATTACCAATTTTAGAAAGCAGATGTTTTAAAGTACAGGAAGTATAAAAATTTAAAAGGGTATATTATCTTAATTGTTTGAAAGCATCCAATAGAGCGGAAGAGTTTTGATGTTCTGCCTTTGTTTTGTCAAAAACATTCCAAAATCTCAAAGTCTCATCCCCTGCCCCCGTTACAATGGTTTGTCCATCAGGAGACATAGAAAGGTATAGGACCCTATAAGTATGGCCTGTTAATGATGCAACCTGCTGCATTGTACTATACTTCCATATTACTATTTGGTGCTTTGAAAATCCATGTGTGGAAACAATTTCATTGGAATTTTTTGACCAAGCTAGATTACAGACTTGAGAACCAGTATCAACGTCGTGAATTTTTTGACCACTCAAAGTATTCCAGATCTTGATACGTCGATCTGCAGTACCACCACCAGAGGCAAGAATACCCCTTTGATGTGGTGACCATGTAATTGCTTTTACTGCAGCCTGGTGCTCACTGAACTCGAAAAGAGGTTCTCTATTCAACCCCTCCCACACATGAAGTTTGTTATCGTTCCCACCAGAGGCAAGTTTATCTTCATCAACGTTCCATTTTAGTCCACAAACCTCTTGTGTATGTGTTTCTAGTCTCTCGGTATAATGCGCTGCCTCTCTAACATCTCTATGTAATATTGTCTTATCTCGAGATCCTGATGTTAGAATATGTTTATTCCATGCTAATGATGATGCTCGCAACGAGTGGCCTGTCATTGTTCTAGTACACTTACAAGTTGTGGCATCCCAGATCTCTACAATTCCAGAGTTAGTGCCTATTGCAACATGCGTTCCAGAACCAATCCAAGAAACACTACAGATACTGTCATTGGCTCCAAGGTCACATAAGTGGTCAACAGTTCCAGAAGCTCCATTCCATAAATAGACAGAAGAACCTAATCCAACTGCCATCACGTCTTGTGACCCCCAATCCACCAAATTCAAATAAAAATCGTCGGCCAAATCTGGAGCGTCAAGGACCCGATAAGGAATTTTTGGAATATTACGAGTTTTTCTAGGAGGAGAAAGCAACAGTGTCTGTGAGTCTGCTCGCACTGGAGAAAGCGAATAAAGCTCATTTTGAACATTCAAAGATGAAGAGTTTGGACGACTTTTGCTGGGTGACTGGTAAGTAAATAGATTGCCGTTTCGCTTAGGCGTCCTAGAAGGGGTCCTTAATAGCTCATCCTTCAGACTTTCATAGTCATCGTCATCATCTTCATCCGATAAGCTATCATTTCGAAATCTATTCAAAAGACTTGGAGAAGGATTTCTAGCGGAGGTGGGTGGAGGTGTTGAAGGTCGGAATAGTGAAGGCCCATTGCTTTTTCTGGTTGAGTGAGATGTACTAAAATTATCCCCAAAAAGTTCTGTTTTCAAAACTGAATCGAAAGTCTCATTGGCTTCCTGTTCTTTCAACAACTCTGGATCGTTTGATACCGAAGTAGGATTATCAATATTGTTTGCACTTGAACCTGTTGAAGGTCGATGTTCATTACTTGACGCTCCTAACGAGCTAGTTGAGGAAAATCCGGAGCCATAATCAGTATTTGCAAGACTGAATGCAGTTTGTAAATCCAATCCTGTTCTCGATGGAATATATCGATCACTGTAAACAATTTTCTTTTTATTTCTCCGGGGTGTGGAAGGTGATGTAAAGATATTTCGAGTGGTCCCACTTGAAGGAGAATTTTTGGTTGGTGTTCCCCAGTGATTGAAACTCATCAACAATAACAGTCCAGTTGTTAGCAGTATTTCTCAAGCCATGAATTGTGAGAAAACTTTTCAAGTTAATGAGAAGCAACAAAGAGGAAGGCTCTAAATTTTGAAATCATCACAAAACTGTGCGGGTGTCCCCCAGATCGCCTCCTCTTGGAAGTTTTGCCCAAGGAAGCGATTACCCATTTGTATCGTGCATATCAGCGTCTTCTTTACTCGATCGTTGTTTTATTTTTTAGCTTATCTCTGAACTACAAAATACTATAATATGAATGATAAATGTGAGATTTATCCCTATTTGCTGTAGTTAAACTAAGCTATGCTTTTGTTTAGGATGAGTTTCTCTTATTGTTTGGGGTGAATCGCGTTTGCTCACCCGCTCCCGAATAAGGGTCACTGAAATTTTGTGAACTAATTTATCATTCATTAACCACTATAACATCCATCAACTATGGATGAGGACACTTCAAAGAAACTTCTGATCGTATGTTTTACTAATTCACAAATTCTATTGATCGTCATACTAACTTTCTCACTCAGAATCAAAATCGTGCCAAAGCTTTGGAAAAGATTCGTTCTCGCCAAAGAGAACTTAAACAGCCTGCAAGGTCTACTGATAGTAGAGACACGTATGAACATATTTCCAAGAAACCACATAATAACAAGCCTAGCTTGACAGCTGAACAACAGGAAAGATTTAACCGAAACAGAGAAAGTGCATTAGAAAGGTTTAAGCTTAGACACGGTGTTGTCAATGGTTCATTGAGGGATGGATCACAATACAAACCTGAGGTTTCGCATGTTGATAAAAACATATCTGGTGATTCAAACAAGGGTAACTCTGTTTCTAGCTATATAAAACCATCAATTCATAAGTCTGATTACATTGAATACGATTTTTCTACCATGCAAGATACATACGGAGGGTTTGTTTCTGGTAGAAAAGTAGACAAAGATGGAAATCCAATCGAGATGAGTTTGAACGATTGGAAAAGGCAGCAGCATGAGAAACAGAGCCTGACAGTTCATGATGATGATTATGAGCTTCCTCCTATGGATTATCATGATGCACCTAAATGTTTTGAATGCAAATCTGTTGAATTGGACAAAAAGATGCTTGAAGTTTTTGGTTGCCGAGTATGCAAAGCCTGCAAGGAGAAATATCCTGAAAAGTATTCTCTTCTCACTAAGACGGAATGCAAAGAAGATTATTTTCTGACAGAACCTGAGCTAGCTGACGAAACATTATTCAAGAGAATTGTCAAGGAAAATCCACATAGCGGTACTTTTTCACGAATGCAGTTGTTCTTGAGATACCAAATCGAAGAGTATGCGTTCAAAAAATGGGGAGGAGAAGATAAACTTGATGCCGAGTGGCTACGAAGAGAAGAGATGAGAAAGAATAGAAGAGAAAAGAAGTTCAGTAATAAACTTAGAGAAATGAGAAAAAAGCTAAGAGCTGAGGAACTTACAAGGAACATGAAATCGATCAGAGATAACAAACATGTTCATGATTGGAGTGTTCCGATGAAAAAACTTGACAACGAAGATAACCTAAATAATGTATACATCAAACGATGTACTGAATGTGGAATGGAATTAGAAGAAGTTTTAATTTAAGTTAATAGCAACCAATGTATTGCAGTTCAGCTTAATATAAGCTGTACTAGATTTCCCTTCCACCAAGTTGAATGGGCTCTGTCTTTGTTTTCTTTAGCTTGTTATTTGAGTCAATGCTCTCAATTCGAATAGCTTCAAACTAATATTATACTATATTTTAAGTTAGACACAGATTCAATACATCGTTTAATACATGCATTATTTATTTTTGTCTTTTCTTTTTGTTGCTTCAGGTCCTTAACATGCTTACTATTTGTGACCGATCTCATGTTTCTGAATTAATTTGACCGTTTCTGTTGTTTGGGAGCAATCGTGCTTAATTTTCAGTCATTAACATATAACTTGAGTACCACAAAAGAGAACATGAAGGAGATTTCCACGGGGCCCATATAAATAGTACATTCAGACAATTGAGTTGATTTTGAGACAAAGTAACTAGTCTTAGGCAGTACTCTATATTTTATTTCTGATCATTCAAAGTCATGGAAAACATTGAATTTCATATTACAGATCAACTTTTATAGTATAGACAGTCATGCTACGTGTCAATACCTTATTCATCACAATTCTTATTATTTACCACACCAAAAGATTGAACAGATTGTACAACTCTCTATCAACGAACTTTTATCAACTTTGTTGAAGTCTGTATATTAAATTAATTCGTATCCGCTTACACTTCAAGAAACTTGTTATATTTCAAACCTTACTGATTATTTCCTCAACTCAATCCTAAAAGACGCTGTAATGAATATTTAATAAAAAAATCGCCATTCAGTTCTTTCTTGTTCTACTGTTTGCAATAAATACCATCTGGGAGTTTTAAAAGCATATCCTTGAAAAAATAAACTTCAAGTTTTCATTTTGATGTAATCAAATCAACTCGTCACCTCTTCCTGCAAAGTTTTGAGAAAGAACTCCAAACTATGTTTTGCAAATAACTGCATATTCATAGATCTGTCATTGATGTTGGTGCATATCTCACATGATTTATTACCATTAGGACCAGAGATTCCTAAATAAACGGTTCCTACTTTAGCGTCTTCGTCATTGATGCTTTGAGTATCAGTATTTATCCCCACATTTGTAGATGGACCTGCATACCCAGTTTCAGATAATACATAGGTTGACCCAAACTCAATTCTCATGTTCCGTGCCATTTTCAGTGCTACTTGCTCACTTGGCCCTGTATAGTTTTTAATTTGTTGCATATTCCAACCAGATAATCTGAGCCTAGATTTCAAGCTGTACATTAATCTGCCACCGTCGAAAAAGGAAGATGCCCCCGGTAAAGAGATCAAATATGCACTCAATAGACCACCACATGCACCTTCACTGACAGCAACAGTCTCGTTCCTAGACAATAAAATCTCTGCAATTTGAGCAACTAATTGTTGTACATCTTCAGGTGGAAAATCCATTATAAATGAGTTTGTAGGGTTATTTAGTTCTATTGGATTTCAAGTATCAATGTGTACCCGGCGACTGAACGTGGGGTCATTGTCATTAGACGAATAGTTCTTGTTTCAAACCGTAACGTTTTCCAACTGGTGCGACATTCTGTAAACATCATGGCACCTCCAGTCTCACATTCTTCACTTACCTTGCTCAGGGACTGCTTGCCATGCAAAGAGCTGTAGATAAAGAAGCTTGCTTTACATGCTCATATTGCTGTATTTTGCAATAACACATGGAATTATCAGTCTGTGCAACAATCCCGCTGTACGATAAACCATGCATCCCTCCATCGCCGGGTTCGAACCTGGGTCTCAGCCTAACACTAATGCGTGAGGCTCTGCGGGGAGATTTCGTTTGCCCTCCATTACACGTGGATATAGATATAGTGTTGGTTCTTCAGGCGGTACGCAACGCTTCAAACCCAGCAACAGAGCAGTTCCAGGCAGAGATACAATGTCACTCCCAATTAGATTCAACGCTGGAAAGGTCATAGAAGATCCGGAAACCAAAATCTGCACTCCAGATCCTGCACCAGGTGAAATCATAATTGATCTCAGTCCTGAAGGTGAAGGCTGTTATTCTTTCAAGTGGCAACCTAGAGGCAGTTCTCGTACAGGAGAACCAGATGAGTTACTTGTTTTCCAAGGAGATGTAGTGTGGCGTCGTGTACACTCTTGCCGTAGTGGAAGAGTGTATGTGCTTGCGTTCCGCAGTTCTGGTGCAAAGCATATGTACTGGCTACAAGATGTTAACGATATTGGAGCAGGTGAAGATGACGACGATGAAGCACTATCGACTCCGTCCGAAAAGGAGTTGGCAATATGTGAAACAATAAATAAGACGCTTTGCGAGGCATAATTGATTGCTGACCTGTCACAATGTATATCAGTTTTGTATAAAGTTAAAACCGTTTCATCAGTGCGAGATTTGAGAAAAGCATACAACTCTTGTTTCATATCGTACTATCTTGCGACTTTTTTATGCACAATTATTCAGCTGGATTGTAGATTTGTTTCAGTGGCATCAAATTGAAGATCGATGTTTCGACAAGAAACTTTAGGGGATATGGATGAACATGTCAGCAACGAAAGATTTAATTCTGGGTTCCCCACTTCTAGTCTTACGATCAGCTCACATTTCACTAATACTTCAAATGAACATCAAAGTGAACCTGAATTAACACAATATACATCTTCTGTGCATAGTACTGATGGAATGAAGCAATCACAATTTACTGATACTAGCTCAAGAGATTCGCCAACATGTCCTTATGGCTGTTGCAATACGCTTGCAATATCTGAATGTCTATTTATCAATGGACTTATCAAAGGAAAACATTACGACGTCATCATAAGTGCTTTTGGTAAAAAATACAAATTGCACAAACTAATACTAGATAGGAGCCCTTATTTTAGGTCACTGTTCTCATGGTCTTTGAGTGCTAAAGGTGACCATCCCGCAATGCCAAGTATCGACAACACAAACCTATCTGATTCTGATCTGAGTGATGATGAAGACCATTCACAGTACAGGAAAATATATGAGCTTCCATTTGATCTCATTGGTGACTCAACTTCTACATCTTTCATAAACAAAAGGAAAAGTTTCGAGCTTGCAATTTCACGATTATATGGTGCTGTTAATCTCAAAGAAGAGTTTCAAATTCCTTATGAGATGATTGAAATGGGTCAATACTTGGCAATTTCAGAAATTGTGTGTACATCAACAGATTTTATAGTCAGAAATATGGATATGTCAAATTTGGCTGAAAACCTAAAGTTTGCAATTAATTCAGATTTTGGATCTGCTAGTCAAAGAATTATCGAGAATGGAAAAGGCATTTTGTGTTCCAACGGCTGGGAATGTGGTCCAGCAGCTTGGGATGGTATTCCAACATCAATAATTGCAGAAACAGTTGGTGAAGATTATTTCTTTGTACCGACAGAATGGGATCGTTGTATTTTTATTATCAAATTGATAGAGAGACGTTTGGAGTCTAATCCAACCATTATCAATGATCAAAATGAGAATGTAAATCCTTTGAAGGAGGTTTTAAATTCAAAAATTCACTATTGTCATATGTCTCCAGATAAGTTACAAGAATTGGAAGAATATAAAGATATCAACGGTGAGCCTTATATTGAATCGCATGTCTTACATATGGCATTATGGCAAGCTGTAAGACTTGAAACAAAAATCACACGATCCTTGGATAAACCTGATCTAGATACAGTTGTGAAGAGCCCAGTTATACCTTCCAGAAGTGAAAAATGGTTTAGAATTCCTACAAAAGATGAAACTTTATCTGGTTTACCAAAGGAGCTTGATTTACTTTTACGCCAAAGTTTATCTTCAACGATCAATAGTGAACTTGACTGTACAGAAAGTAAGTCAACCCAAGGTAACCAAACTTCTAAAAGTAGCAACGAAAGAGTATATAACTGGACCAAAATACCGCCTTTTAGATTTTCAATTTCCTTTGCAAATGTATCAGAGTTAGCTACTGATAAAAGAGTTTATGGCAAAACTTTCTGGTATGCAGGATCATACTGGAATTTATATTTGCAGAAAAGTTATATTGCTTCAAAAAGTAGCTATCAGGTTGGAGTTTATTTGCATAGGGCACACAGTGGTACTGGAAGTACAAATACAAAGTCAGGTTTGATTAATCCAGATGTTTTTGCAGGAAATATAAATTACTCAGAACTTCCAAAAAAGTACTCTACAAGAGATACTACATCTTTTTCTTTATCTTCTAATATATCTAGAAATAAAGAAAGCATTTCAATGGAGACTTACGATGTAGGTAACTTGGACATGAAAATGGCGGACTTATCATTATTACAAGGATCTCAGAGTGTAAACCGAGATACTAATGATCATTCTAGCATCCGTTATGAAGATCATAGAAGTGCCATCAAAGTTTATTTTATTATATTTACTCCTTCAAGAAGATCAGTACCTACAATCACTTCATTTTTATCTGTCCCTAATGATTTCAGTAAATCACAATCATGGGGTTGGAAAAGTAACAACATGTGTGTATTCAAAGAAGACGGCACATTTGTTGAGGGGCAGGATCCAAATTTAAAATTTATGATATTACTAGGTGATATATAAAAGTATTTTGTTCTTCTTATGTATATACAAGCATGTATGCTTTCTTTAAATCGTCCAAAACTACTAAACCCATTCAACAGACCAGGAAAGTTTATCAAGTGGCTTGAAAGGAGCAATTTGAATTGATGAGTTGTCAAAAGTAAACATGTCAGGAATAACTTGCTCCTGTCTCACCAAAACACATTTTTCTTGACTCTGAAGCTTGGTTTCATCAATTCCATAAAATGCATTACCAAAATCCTTCACAAAACCTTTAAGCAGATCCAACTTACCAGCTTTATCAAAAACTTCAGCAACATATGGGATCGCTTGCTTTTGAGTATAAACGCCAGCACAAACACCAACATGAACTGTTTTTTTGGTTAAATCATGTGGTGCTGAATCAGATCCAAAAAAGAAATATGGTTTTCCAGAGGTTGCTGCAGCTAATAAAGCTCTTCTGTCTTCAGGTAACTTTGCAACGGGTTTACAAAAATTCACTGGATTTCCAGCCCAATCATCGATAGTAAGGTATAAGTGATGTGCAGTTAAAGTAGCAACAACTTTAGGAGTTTCACCTTCCTTTAAATTCTTATTAATTTGATGGATGGCATCAACTGCTGCTTTGGAGGTACAGTGTTCAAGTACAATCTTTAGATCAGGGAAATCTTCATGGAGCTTGAATAAAGCTGGTAAAAATTTTGGCTCTGCGTTCAATACATGAATATCTTCACCATTATCTTTGACTGAAGGCTTTTCACCATGTAAGTTTAAAACAATTCCTTTCTCTTCCATCACTTTGAAAATAGGATAGAATGCAGTAAAGTCATTTGGATCAACGCCAGCTTGGGAATTTGTAGTAACACCGGCTGGATAACATTTTATACCACGAATGACACCTTCATCTGCTGCCTTAGCAACTATTTCTGGAGTCAATAAGTTTGAAAGGTAAAATGTCATTAGAAAAGTAGTTTTTGGAGCTAGTTTTTGTAGATCCTTCTTATATTGCACAACTCTTTCAATTTCAGTTAATGGAGGTGTCAAGTTTGGCATGATATATGCAATTGAAACACCTCCTTCTCTTACAGTTGGTGTAACAAGTTCCATCATTTCACCTTGTCTGAGGTGAACATGGTAATCTGCTGTGTGACCTAGCTCAATTCTAGACATTTTCCTGAGTGTGCTATATTGGTATCTCGAGAACTGTGAATAACTTAAGGTACGAAAAACTTTAAGCATAAATGAAGGGTCCTTTCAACATTGAAGGAACAGACTTACCACTTAATCTAGATGAACGTGACCGAGAAAAGATCAGTGATGCTGGAAAATTTCAGCTTGGATCTTGCTGTTAGAAGAGCGCTGACGGTTCTCTTCACAACGCTTTGAGTAAGGAGTGAATATACTATACACATATATACAAAAAGCTAATTGCAGTAGAAGAGCAATTATCTTGTTCTTATCCATTTTTATGAATTTTGTATGAAACTGGAGAGCACCTCTCACTTAAAACATCGGTACAAATGCAATGTCTTAGATTTTTTTACGTCAACACCAGCAAAAAAAAATTTTAGTTATCTTGAATTATTGGTCAGCAGTGATTTGAGTGGTGGATTTCCTAGACAAGAATTGTATGAATTAGTCACTAATTTATCTATAAATGTCTACAGAAATTATTCCACCGTCTGTTGCTCCAGTGTTATCTACGGCCCAAGATGAAGCTGAAGCGTTTGCCAAAGTTGAAGGGCTGACGAAGGATACTTTAAGAGAGAAGAGACAACATCTAGGCCCACGATATGTTAATAATCTTCACATAAGCGATAGAGAACTAAATGAAATAATTGAAGATTATTACAGCTTAGAAAAACTAGCTGTATACTTGAACGGCAGAGATGAAAATGGAGATTTGAAATTTACTATGATAGCCCTACAATTTCCAGATGACCTTATATGTGATTCGGCAATAGTAGCTCAGATTCTTCAACGTTATCTCAATAAGAGGAACAAAGAATTTCACGATCAATATCATGATGAAGAAGAAGAATTGAAAACAAATCAAGAAATCGACTTCACTGTAGAAGCATCTAAAATGTCAAGAGATATTGAATCGGTTGAAAAAACAATCGACAAACAATCATGTGGGGGAAACTGTGGATCAGCATGTAAGAACAAAAGTAAGTACCATCAAGATGTATGGATATTGGCCGATACTTCTTATTCTCCATGCTGTATTGACGAAGTTGCAGCAGAGCATGTCAAAGCAGATATTGTGGTTCACTTCGGCGATGCTTGCTTAAATCCTGTTGAGAAAATTTCATCATGTTATGTTCTTGGTCGTCCATATATTGACTTGAATAAACTAATTGACACATTTAAAAATGAGTATAAAGACCGCATGGATAAGGTGGTGCTTATGGCAGATACATCTTATAGTTATATTTTACCCGCCCTCTATGAAAAGTTGAAAGTTGAATATCCTAAATTAGCAATAGCAAACCTTGATTTTTCTAAAGCCAAAAAACACACACGTTTGATTGATGACTTTACTTTTGAAGCCAAGGAATCTGAACCAATACACACAGCAAATAGAGCTATTTATGGCATACCCGATGAAGAAGTATCGGGTTACATATCAACAGTTGATACTGAAGATGAAAATTATATCGAGAGCTCTAAATTTGATGGATTAACTCAAGAGTATTTATTGTTTCACATTGGCAAACCTCATAATGCTAGAATTTTGCTATTAACCACCAAATTTCAAGAACTGAAAATTGTAGATCCTCACACTGTCTCTGTTTTGCGAGATCAGTTTCCAACCTTGATGAAACGTTACAGGAATATGCAAGTTGCTCGTAGTGCTACAACAATAGGTATTCTTATCAATACATTATCTCTCGCTAATACCAAAGACCTTTTGAATCAAATTATCAAAGATATAGTTGATGCAGGTAAGAAGCACTATATGTTTGTTGTTGGTAAACCTAATGTTGCTAAAGTTGCCAATTTTGAGTGTGTTGATGTATGGTGTATCATAGGATGTGGTCAATCCGGTATAGTTATTGACATGTATGGTGATTATTATAAGCCAATTATTACCCCATATGAGTTGCGTTTAGCTTTGAAACCAATGGTTACTTGGACAGGAAAATGGGTTACTGACTTTGATGCTATTTTAAATAAAAGTTTAGAATATGAAGAGGAACAACATAAGGATTTCGTATCACCAACTGCAAATGATACTGAGGATGATAATGTTGCACCTGAATTTGACCCTGTGACGGGAAAGTTGAAGATGAATCAACCACTTCGTCAACTACGACATCTTGAGCTAGAACTTGAAAAGGATAAAGTTAGTCGTGAAGTGGGCCAAGATAATCAAGAAGAATCAAGTTTAGTTAAGAAATTTTCAGGTACCCTATCAATTGGTAAAACTGTTTCCACATCAGCTCTTGGTTTACAAGGACGGGAATGGACTGGTTTAGGAAGTGATTTTACCAATTTAGAATCTTCAGAAGGTGCCCTTGTAGAAGATGGGCGTACGGGTATAGCTAGAGATTACGTTGATGTGTAAAGTTGTATAATTCATAAAGCCTGTAGTTAGTAGCGTTGGAGGCTTAGACGTTTTTCGGGCCTAGAGCGTTTTTTTAGATACCAACTTTATGATTTTAACGCCGAGTGACTAAATAACGTTAATTCATCCTCGTTTGGATCAGCTAGGACAATTTGAAAACAGGTATAAAATGGGTAACATACCATCAAGTTTATTAGAAGATTTATCTGAGGGAACAAATTGTAAGTAATTCGATCACACTTGCACGTTATTTCCCATTATTGACAGAACAATTTTACTAACATTGACAAAAATTTTGTAATTTAGTTGGATCAGAAGAGATTGATAGACTTGCAAAGAGGTTTATGAAATTAGATACAGATAATTCTGGTGCAATTGATAAAGATGAATTTTTAGCGATTCCTGGAATAGGTCAAAACCCATTAGCTAGAAGAGTAGTTGATATATTTGATGAAAATAGAGGTGGTGATATAGATTTTAGGGAATTTGTTACAGGTCTATCAGTTTTTTCAGCTGCTGGATCAGTTGATGATAAACTTAGATTCTTATTTAAAGTTTATGATATTGATAATGATGGATATATTTCTAATGGTGAATTGTTTATAGTTTTACGTTTAATGGTTGCAGATTCGTTAAATGATGTGCAACTTCAACAATTAGTTGATCGAACTATAATGGAAGGTGATTCTGATGGTGATGGCAGGCTTTCATTTGCAGAATTTAAAAAAATTATAGAAAGTACATCTGACATAACTAAAAAATTAAGTTTGGATGATAAGATTTGATCAAATCTTAATGCAATAGTGATGTTTAACTTATATATAACTTTTTGACTAATTCTTATAACGACTAAAGTTTATATTTCTTATGTTTGACTTGTCTAGTGTTTGTCTATAAATAGCTGCAAAATTTTTGAGTATGCATATGTTTAGGGGTCGGTGGGGGTTGGATTTTTAGGTATTCAACTCCGAGATCCTCAAAATAGATAAAACAACAAGTAAAGTAATAAAGTTGTCAAACTAGTCAATGTCTAGAAATGACGATAATCATGGTACTCTTATACCACCATCAAGTAGATTTTATGATCTAGTTATTTTCCTTCAAGGACAAGAGGATGAGTTATTAAATTCAAAATTGAATCAATTAGTTAATGAACATAATAAATATCTTGCTGAAGGCAATACAAAATTACATATCAATAGAACAGAAATATTTAACCTTATTAATAACGTTTTAACATCATATGATTCACTTTCTGAAATTTATCAATCTTTTTTAAATGAAAAAGTTATTAAATATGAAACGTACACAAAGTGGGAGAATGAACGTAAAGTTATAGAAAATGGAATACATGAAATATACAATGAATCAAATGAAGGGATAAATTTTAAAGATTTGAGTAAGAAATCTGAAGAATTGGATCAAGAGATTAAAGAACTTGAAAAAAAGCTTTCAGTTCTTAGAAATAAGAAGAAACTTATAGATAATCAATTAATGGAAACTAAATCATTATTAGATATTAAACTTAATAAATTTACTAATGAATTAGATTCTTTGCTAAATCTAGAGAATTCAGAAACTCAATTTTTATTCAAGGAAAGACAAATAATATCCGAGAATCTATCTGATACTGAAGTAAAAGAATCTTTAAAACATGATTTGAATAAAATTGAAAGTTTAAAAGATGAAATAGAAGAAAAGAAGATCAAAATTAAAGATTTTAAAGATATAATTAATGATTCATTTCAAATGTTGAATAAAATGGAAATTTCTATGGTTTCATTAATTAAAGAAGGTCAAAGAGAGAATATTGTACCTCTTTTAATTTCAACAAAATCTTATATTGAATCTAGGTTGCAATTGTTGAAAAAGGATAACAATAAAGTTGGTGTTAAAATTTTACAGGCTGAGATAGATGCAATTGATAAAGGTTTGAAATTACTCAATTTTTCAAACGAATCAAAAGAACTATCAATATCTGATGATAGTACTGAATATCCTAAAGAAATGGATTTTCAAATGATAATTAATCCAGGATCATTATCAACACCGAAAAATTCTGAACCAATTGTTACAGATACTACAGCAATAATGAATGGAAATTTCTCAAATAGTGCAAGTTTGAAATCAAATAAAGTTCAAAAGTACGATAATTTACTGAAAGAGATGAAATTTTCAAAAGGTGATAAAAAGGATTGATGGTAACTTTTTTTAACAACTTTGCTTTAAACATTTTTTTATTCTTTGAATCATTTTTTCATTGAGGAACCTTTAATTGAAAAATTTTTTTTATTACTAATTCTAACTAAACCTTCAGGAATATCATTAGTATTATTATTATTTTTACGTGGTAAATAACCTGAAGATTTTGGTTGTTGTTTAGTTTTTTGAATCATTTGAGTAAACTTTGGTGGTAAAACTTTACCAGAATTTTTAGGTTTTGAAATTTTTCTAATATTTGTAACATCATTATTTTCATTGACTCTCTTTTTACCTCTTAATTCATTATCAATATTGTTGTTATTTTTGATGTCTGGTTGATTATTAGAATTATTTTGATCATTTTTTTCAATTTCATCAATTACTTCAATTTTGGGATTTGAATTATTAATTTTCTCAATTTTTGATGTAAATCCATTATAAGCTTTTGTAACTAAATTTCTAGATTCAGCATCTTGATATAAATCTTTCCAAGTTTTATTCGAAGATAAAGCATCAACTGAACCAACAATCCATAAAGAAGTTTTAGCTCTAGTTAAAGCAACATTCATTCTTCTAATATCTGAAAGAAATCCAATACCTGTTGAAGATTCAGCTCTAACACAAGAGAATAAAATAATTTCCTTTTCTTGACCTTGGAATCCATCAACTGTATTAAATTCAATTTGCTTTGTAATTAAATTACCATATTTATTAATAAAATTTTTTTTCAATAATTTAATTTGTTCTTTATAAGGTGAAATAATACCAATTTTAGAATTCCAATCAATTTTAGGGAATTTTTTAAATAAATCATCAATAATTTCTAAAATTATATTACATTCAATTTTATTATAAAGTGATTGAGTTTTATCATTCCTAATTTGATAACCTTTAATATTGAAAAATCTATAAGGTCCATAATCTTTAAAATCATGCCAAGGTCTTTTATTAATTAAATTTAAATTTGGACCATCTTTTAATTTTGAATTATAAAATTCTTTTGAAGGAAATTTTGAAATTTCAGGATGCATCCTATATTGAATATCTAATAAATAAACAAAATCTTTAAAATTATTTTGCATTCTAACAAATAATGATTGTTCATAATTAAATAATGAAGCTTTTTGTGATAAAACAGTTGGTGGTAATTGATTTGGATCACCAACCATTATACATTTTTTACAACCATACCTTAAAGGTATAATTGCACTTAATTCAATACATTGAGCAGCTTCATCAATTATAACAGTTTCAAAAATTGTTGACATATTAGCTAAAACATCATGAGCTGAACCTGATAAAGTTGAACAAATAATTTGTGCATTATTTAAAATTTTAAATTGAATATTTCTCCTCTCAATTTCACGATTCCTAAAATTAACAGCCCTTTCTTCTCTCATTTCATCAAGTTTCTTACAAAGTTCACGCCTTTTCAACATTATTTTAGATAATTTAATTTCTAATTCTGATTTCTCAATTTCATTGGAATTATCAGAATCATTGAGTAATTCGATTCTTTTCTTTATTTCATCCCTTTCCAATAAACATTTATTTAATTCATTTCTAATAATAGTTGAATCATCATTATTTTTAAATTTAGATAGTTGTAAATCAACTTGTTCTTCAAGTGTTAAATCTTTAACTTGTTCATTGATGGAATCTGATTTACCTAATCTAACAACATTTGGTTTAAAAAATTCACCTTTAGTATTTTTAATACCATTTTTAATCCTTAAAACTAATGTATCGACAGCTGCATTTGATGGTGCACAAATTAAAATTTTCTTCTTATTGATATTATTATTATTAGTTGAATTTGAAATTGAATTATTTGGTGCTAAAACTTTATGAGTAGTAGTATTGCTAGTGTCATCGTTTGTTAGATAATAACCAATTATACCTAAAATTGTCTTTGTTTTACCTGTACCTGGAGGACCTTGAATTAATGAGAAACCTTCATTATTTTGAACAGTGCCAATAATTGCACGAGCTTGAGAATCATTTACATTTAAATTTTTCCTCAAAATTTCACATTCATGTAATGGTATTTCTTTTAAAAATGATGGTTTACCATTGATTATTTCATTATTAAGATCATAATATTGTAAACCTTTTAATGAAGAGAATTCTCTTTCTAAAGTTGTCATTGTATTTATTTTCAAACCAATAATTTCCATACCTGAGATAAGTTTATTAGCTAAATGATTATTTTCATTTGAAACTCTGAGTGTTATATCTATATAAGGACCTGAAGTATTTTTAATTTCTTTAACTTTAGCAAAACAATTGATTTTACAATTTTGAATTTTTTTAATTGAAATTGAATCATTGGAATTATCGATTGAATTATCGATTGAATTATCATCTAATAACATTAAAACTAATAAATCATTATCATTGAAAAGTTTAGAATCATTTAAAATTTCTCTTTTAACTGATGCATAGATATCATAGAATGAATCAACTGCAGTTCTTGAACCAACGATTAGTTTGAAAGGAATTTCAGAATTAATTTGCTTTGAACGTTGAATTGATTGCCAACATTCCAATAATAGTAAAGGTTCAAAACTTTTCTGATAATCTAAAACTGAATCGAATTTATCCTTGATTAAATTAATTTCATTTTCATTGAAATTTGAAGGTATCTCCTCATCATTATTATAAGACCATGATAAAATTATCTTGTATAAAGGATTCAAATCAACATTTAAACGTAATCTCATTAATTCTTCAGACTTTTTCTTTAAAATTAGTTCATTGTTTTTATTATTTTTTTGAATCATTGAATTGTTGAACCTTGGTTGTTGTAAAGATTGTAAAGTCATTTTAGATTTCTTCATTTTAGCTACAACTTGATCTTTAGTGAATAAACCTGTCGTATCATCGTCGTCCTTGTTATCATCATCATCATCTGGATCATCTGAATCGATTATTTCAATATTTTTATTCTTCTTATTGAAACCTGAAGGTCTAGGAGGTGCAGGTTCAACAGATATTGACAGATTTTTCCTCTTTTCATTCAATTTCTGCTGAGCAAGTTCAAGTTTTGATAATCTTTTAGGTGGTTCAAATGAAGGAGTTGAATCACGAGAATAAGGTTTTAGATAATTATTGAGGGTTTGCTGAGAATTAGATTTTGCAGTATATTGGAATGATGATTTATTAGTAGTATCTTTTATTTTACTCTTTTTTTCAATTTCAACTTCATTTGAGATCTGATCAACTAAATTTGAATTGATTTTCCTTGCATGTAGTAACAATTCACCAGTTTGTTCTGAATTCATTTTATTATTGAATTTTTTAGCATGTAAACAGAGTTTGATCAAGATTGAAATTAAATTATCATTAATTTGAATTTTATAATTTAAAGATAAATTTAAAATATTTTTAATCAATGAAACACATTTGATTAAAAGTGCAGAATCACTCAATCTTAACCATTTGAATAAATCTGAAAGTGATAAAATGATTGGTTTGATTAAAGTTTCTTTAATTAAACTAATTTCAGAGTCTTTAAAAGAAGAAGAGTCAGTTGATATTAAGTTGATTATAATTTGGAAACCATTTAGTATATTCTCCGACAAATCAAGTACATCTCTTGTAAAATTCAACAAATTGAGAGTAATTTCATCTGATTTTGATTTATCTGAAGTAATTTTCAATTTCTCATAATTAATTGACCAAGTAAAAATTTGATTGAAAATCATACTTAAGAATTTCCAAATTTGAATCCAAAATTCAACTAAACTTGTTTTAAAATCTAAAGATTTCTGAATAATTGGATCGGATTTAGTTATTGAACCATTAATTGGATCAAATAGAATATTTATAAAATCAATTAAAATCTTAACAATTCTCTGAGTTGGTTTGAAAAGTTTCAAATTAGTGAAGATTGATAGGTTTGTTGTAAAAGATTTTAAAGTTTGAATCAAATTTATTTGTAAAACTTCCTTAAAAGCTTCTAATCTATCTGTAACATTTAAAGATTCTGTGAGTAATGCAATTGTAGATTGATATAATTGATCTATTGGTGATAAAAGGAATGACCAGAATCCTAAAGATGTGGTAGGATTATTTAGAATTGTGATTATTTGATTTAAGGATAGGTTTTCTGATAATTTGATCAGTATTTTATCTATTGAATTAGTTAATTGGTTGATTATTTTATTATGCTTTGATTGATTACTTAAAATTTTCTTAATTTGATCTTCTTCAGTATTATTAGTGTTGTTTTGTAAGATTATTCTTTGATAGGGTAAATCGATTTGATGAATTTTAATCACATCTATTGAAGATTGAAAGAAAGAAACTATCAAATCATCATTATAATTATTTATTTTGAATTCCAATAAATTCCATAAATCGTTATTGAAATCCGGTTCAATTAACAGTTGATTTTGTTGTAATTTGAAAGAATAATAACTATAAGATACAATATCGAATTTGATAGATGAAGAAATCAATTGAATTGCAGATATTTGTAAAGATTTTGAGTTTAATGCATCGAATATTAAAATACATTTTTTATTTATGATTGAACGTGCACTATTTTTATAAGATAATTCAATCGACAAGTTATCATTATTTGAATGTAAGATTAATTGTTTTGACATATTATTCATTGAATAATTACCTATGAAACTAGTATTATTATTAGAATTGAGGTTCATCAATTCAGACATAAACCCAAAAATTGCAATATTGAATTGAACATTATTTGAATCATTAAGTAAATCACAGGTAATTTGGATCCATTTGAATAGATCTATAAATAAAGGATTGAAGGAAGTATCTAAAGTGATCAAATCCTCAGGTAATTCAAGTGGGTTCAAGGAAAGTAAAAGTTTCTTATAATAAGGGTTATTAAAAGTCATATCAAGGAAACTCATATAATTATGAGGTTTGATTAGATCGAATAAATCATTTTGGAATTTCTGTAAAGAGATTGATAAGAATCTTAATAAATAGGGTAAAGGTTTTGAAGGATAAGAGAAGATATGGTTTATAAATAATGAGTAAAGATCCAAGATTCTAAATTTGAAGTCATTTTTGAAAGAGATGTAAGAGAAAGGTTTGATTAGATGATTTTTGATTGTATCAATTGAAGTGAACCTGATTAAAGGTATAATGTTTAGCCAAAATTTGATTGAGTTATCTTCATTATAGAAATCTGGTTTCTGGATGTTGAAGAAATGGATTTCGAATTCTTCAATGAGAAGAGGGTTAATGTCATTTTCATCGAATAGGTGGGGAGTAGTAGCGGTAGAATAAGGAAATTTGGATAGTGCCCATTTCCTTTGTGGCTCATCACCTTCAAATAATAGATAGATCAAACCAGGATAAATTTTAAGGCTGGTTAATAAAGAATGAGCTTTGTCTAGGAAAGTTGTGCAATGATTGAAATAAGTTTTCAGTTTTTTATTTAATCTTAGTAATTTTGGATTTAATAGACATTCAGACAAGATTTTAGATAATAGGATGGATAAACTATCATTATCTAATTTATTTTCAATTGAAGCTGAGATTAGATTATATAGATGATCTGATTCCCAATTTGAAGCATAATCCATTGTATGATTGACATTGATGTAAGGTACATTTTTCAGTAAGATGAAATTTTTCCTTATATTAGACCTTTGAATATGATAATTGATTAAGCAGTCGGTACAATTATCTAAACAGTCTCTGATTGGAGTGAATTGATTGTTTGAGAAATCTACACCAAAACCAGAGAGTACTACGATTAAATAAGATATAATTGTTGCGGAAGAAGTAGATGAGCAGAATAGATGGTCTGGGTTAACACTTTTCGCATGGTTGTAGTGGGTCATACAATCCTGAAGGATCTGCTCGTGGAGAGCGGAATCGTCTTCGGTGTAGGTTGAATGGATCCTTTCGACGAGTGAGGGAGGGGTAGTCGAAGGGGGGGACATTGGACTGTAGGGTAGACTGGGAGTGTAGAGTAGAGTAGAGTGAGAGTAGATTAAAGCGTAGTAGTAAGATCGGAGAAAGGGGTGAAAATGTGTCAGGAACAAGTCTACACGTGAAAAAACGAGAGTAGAAAACGAGAGTAAAACGAGAGTAGAAAACGAGTCTGTGAGGGTTGATCTGGGAGGGGACAAGTTGGACTGACGTCGACGCGTCGAGCGACGCGTTGCTCGACCAGGACGAGGACGTTGCACAGCCCGGGGCGTGCTGGGTCGCGCGTTTCAATCTGGGATCTGGTCTGGTCTGATTGATCTTGTCTGCAGTGATTGACGTCTTGTTGTGCTGTGTTATGTTACACGCCAATTGCACCAGTTACACCACTTATACACTGCACAACTAACCTACACGATGTTCGTCAGACCGTCTAAGTTCCGACACGTGTACGCGCAGTCGGCGAAGAAAGAGCTGTGCTACGAGAACCTGAAACCGACGCTGTCGGCGTTCGACTCCAACATCATCGCTGCGAACGGCGCCTACGTGGCGCTGAACGCGAGCGGGATCGGGGCCTTCTGCGTGATCCCGGTCGCAGCAACAGGGAAGTCCCCGGACAAGGCGCCCATGTTCCGCGGCCACGCCGGCGGCGCGGTCCTCGACACCGCGTTCGACCCCTTCGACGCGCGCAGAGTCGCGTCCGCGGGCGAGGACGGCCGCGTCCTCGTCTGGGAGGTCCCGGAAGACTACGTGTATGATAGCGGGGATCATGCCGCTGCTGCTGCTGCTGAGCCGCG
>JANIWQ010000125.1:0-28321 GCA_030555725.1 Pichia sp. yHMH446
GGGGGCGCCCGGGGGCGCCCGGGGGCGGCTGCTTACTGCGGGGCGCGCGATTGGCGGAGCGCACAGCGCACGCGCTTTCCCGACCTCGCAAAAGGAAAAGGAAAAGGGAAAGGAACAGGGCGGGCCGGGCGGTGCAGCACAGCCCCGCTCTGCCTGCCACCCGTGCACCGCGCAGGTGGCTGCGACAGGTCTGTTGTTGTTTTGGAAATGTCACGTGGATGTCACGTGGATGTCACGTGCACGTGCCAAATTTTTCATTTCGTTTTTCCCTCTCCTCGGGGGAACTCGCTGGCGTGTGGGGTAGACAGTTGCGCCGGGCGGGGCGGAGAAACCAGGCGGCAGGCTACTCCGAGCTTCGGGACATGATCACAGCACGGTACAGCAGCTAGTACAGACAGCATTGTGTCGACAACGGTTGGAAATACATAACCTCCATCACATCTGCACACCAAAAATCTCTTTATATACTCTTTATATTATACAGCTATCTGTCACCCCGATCCATTCAACAACACCTCTTCCATCTCCGAATTCTGCAGTTTGATTACAATGAACCTACACACAAACATAATCAAACTCTCAGCTTTCAACGATCTGTTCATCAATCGCTTGCTCCCCATTCTTACTTCCAACAAAGTATGTCGGCTAGTCATACATGAAATCAGAGTGGAACAAAGGGTGTGGAAAAAATACATTCAACTAATTAAATTCCTCAACATTAACCCTCATACAAAACCTGTTTGGTTATTCTTCCTAACAATTTTAGCTTGTATCTCATCATATTCTTCTTATCAAATACTTAAATTATTACGCTTCATTTCTACTAAAATTACTCCAAATTCAAATAAATTCCTTACAAGGCATCCAACTGTTTCCAATTCTTATTCAAATTTTAAGAAATTAATTACTTTAAATTCTGCTAATTCTTCTCAATTTAGATCAATCAATGTACCTTATAAATCTAAAATAATTAAATTATCTTTACCTTTACCAAATCATGATAAATTTGAACGTGATAAATTAATTTTCAAGAAATTCATGAAAGATCATGAATCTACTAAATTAAATTTAAAATCAACTTCAATTAAATTTCAGTTCTTAGAGAAATTAACAATTATTTGGAATAATATTTTAATCCCAAATTTATTTCATAAAAACTCTTACATCCTTTTACTTCAAATAATCTTCTTAATTGCTAGAACTTGGTTAAGTTTATTAGTTACTAAATTAGATGGTCAAATCACTAAAGATTTAATGAGTTTCAATTTGAAATATTTCTTACGTGATATCATTTATTGGTTCCTCTTTGCTGTACCTGCTTCTTATATCAATTCAGGTATTAAATATTTAACTAAAAGATTATCACTTAATTTTAGAACTAATTTAATTAGATATTGTCATGATCTTTATATGGATTCAAGATTGGTTTATTATAAACTTCAATTCAATAAAAATCAAAATTTAGATAAAAATTATCAATTAAATTTCGAAAATTTTAATCAATATATTACTGATGATATTAAAACTTTCTGTGATAGTTTAACTCAATTATTTACTAATGTTGGTAAACCTTCAATTGATTTATTTTTATTTGCATTCTATTTAAGGGATAATATCGGTAATTTGGGTATTTTAGGTATTCTACTAAATTATTTCTTAACTGGTTTAATACTTAAAAATTATTCTCCAAATTTTAGTAAATTATGGAAAATCAAAAGTTTCTTTGAAAATATTTATTTCAACTATAATTTAAATTTAATTAATAATTGTGAAGAAATTTCCTTTTATAAAGGTATCAATTTTGAAAGGTTTAAAGTTAAAGAAATCTTCACTAAATTAATGAATCAAACTAATTTAGAATCATTGTTACGTTTCAGATTTCAATTATTAGAAGATTATATTTTGAAATCAATTTGGCCAAGTTTTGGTTATTTTTTCGCAAGTTTACCAATTTTATTCGATTCAAATTCAAATTCAATTAATTCAATTGCTTCAAATAATATCAAATCTTTTACAGTTAATAAAAGATTAATTTTAAGTATGGCTGATGCAGGTTCAAGATTAATGTATTCAATTAAAGATATATCTAAATTAAGTGGTTTAACTGATAGAGTTTTCACTTTATTAGTTAATTTGCATCAAGTTCATGACTCTAATTTTATGTACGGTATGATTTTAGATTATAATTTAAACCCAAATTCAAATTCAAATTCAGCTAATAAATATAAAATAACTGGTGGTTTTGGTTCAAATTATAATCTCTCATCTTTTGCATCAAAATCAAAATTAAAATCAATTTCAAATACAAATACAAATTTCCAATTTTTCGAAATGGGTACAATTCAGAAAAATTTCCAAGGTTTAAGATTTGAACATATTGATATAATACCACCTTCGATTAAAGGTCCATTTGCTAAACCAATTTTAAAAAATTTAAATTTTAAAATTTTAAATGGTGAAAATTTAATTATTCATGGTAAAAATGGTTGTGGTAAAACTTCAATTGTTAGAATTATTTCAGAATTATGGCCACTTTTCAATTCTGGTTTATTAAGTAAACCTTCAAATAATGATATCTTCTATGTTAGTCAACGTCAATATTTTGTTAATGGTTCTTTAAGAGATCAAATCATTTATCCTTTAAATTGGAAACAATGTTTAAATAGAGGTTATGATGATGATAAATTAAAATTAATTTTAAAAGATGTTGGATTAGATTATTTAATTGATAGATTTGGCTTAGATTATAATCCTCATGGTAAAGGTATGATTGTCGAAAATTTAATTGTTAATGATAAAGAAATTCAATTAATTGATTCTTATGTACCAAATAATATTCAAGGTAAAATTAATTGGGATAATTTATTAAGTGGTGGTGAAAGACAGAAACTAATTTTTGCTAGAATTTTATTTCATAATAAAAAATTGGTTGTTTTAGATGAACCAACAAGTGCAATTAGCTATGATTTTGAAGATATTTTATTCAATTTATTGAAAAAGAAAGGGTTCACTTTAGTTACTATTAGTAATAGAGAAAGTTTAATCAAATATCATGATTATATTTTGAGATTAAATAATGATCCAAATCAAATTTCAAATGGTATTTTCTCTAAAATTGATGAAGATTATCTAAAAAAATTTGAAACTTTAGATAATGAAATTGAATATCTTGAAAAGGAGATGGAACAAATTAATAAACTGAAATCAAGGAAAGCTGAACTTATAGAATTACTTGAAGGTTATGAATAGTGTTTTCTACTCCTCTACCCTCCTCTCCTCTCTTTACTTTCTTTGTTCTAAATATAATGGGAATTCAGGTTTTATCTTTGAATTATAAATTTTCATAGCATCAGTAAAAAACAATTCATCAATTTTAATTAATTCTCTCAAAACTTCATTATCATTGTAATAATTTAAAACTTTCTCATGTTTCTTCCATGGATCTCTACTCTGTTTCTTTTCATATAATTTAGAACCTTTACTACCAAATGGATTCTCTTTAAATAAATCTAATGCATTCTTCTTCTCAGAATTTATCAAATCTTCCCAAAATTTTTCAACTTTATCATCATATTCTTTTTGAGTTAAGTCCTCTGTTTTCTCAGGATAGAAAGGTCCAACACTAACATATTTAACATGTTCTTCATCATATCCTAAAATTGATAAATGTAATTTTAAAAATCTTTCCTTTTTAAAACCATAACCAATAATGGTTATATTTTTAGGGAATTTTTGAAATTTATGATAAAATGCACATAAACTATATAAAACATTTTCATATGAATCTCTAGCAAATTCTTCAATTAAAATATTAGTACCAATTCTGAAATAAGGATTTTTCAAAAATCCAACACTTTTAGCAACTTCAATATAACTTGAACTTTCACTTTTCTCAATTTCTTTCTTAGTATAACCACCTGTTATAATTAATGCAGAATCTCCAATATTTTCATGTAATTCAAGTAATGACATTTCAATATGTTTAACAAATGAAATTTGATCTTCAGATTCTTTCTGAAATGATGCCATTAACCAATTATTTGAATCTAATATTTTACTAAATCTATCATTATCGGAAGGATCGGAAATCTTCTTATTAAGTTCAGGTGCATAAATTGAATGACATGGTAATATAATTAAATTTTCAATTTGTGGATAATCTGTAATCCAACCTTCTCGGTAATCATCTTCACTTTGTAATTTCGATTCACTTGATGTTAAATCTATTTCTTTTTCCATATTTTCAACTTTTAGAGATGAAATTCGTTTATAATCACTTTTATTGTCACCTTCTGATAATCCAAAATATGAAAAGCAAACAATTACAATTCCTAAAATTAAACAAATTGGTAATCTGTATCGATATAAATTTTGACGATTAAAGGAATTTAAAAATCTTCGTATACTGTGTCTTATCGTTATTGAAGTAGTCACCATCTGTTTTATACTCCAGCAACAAATAAACTCTAATCAAATGAACCTTTCATACTTATGTCATAGATCAACGTTGCTATAAACTAGCTGGTGTACGGGCATCACCGTTTTTTCTTTCCTCCTACTGACACTATACCAAATCAGGTAATTTGCAATCACATTTTTTTTTTTTCAGGAACTATTTCAAAAAGTTATTTTTTTTTCTTCTTCTCTTTTGATAAGAGAAATCTTACTTTAATTGACATTAACTAAATTGAAATATCTATTATGAGTGATATTGGAAGACCGCAAAATTTAAATCAAAAATCTAGGAAAGGTAGACGTGCTTGGAGGAAAAATGTCGATATTTCAGATATTGAGAAAAATTTACAAGAACAAAGAGATGAAATTATTCAACATGGTAAACCATTAAGTGAAATGGATAGTAATGATTTATTCTTTATTGATGAAAGTGAAGATGAAGAATCATTGAAAAAAAATAAAATTAAGAAACTGAAATCAACAGAAATTTTAGAAAATAAATCCAAAGTACCTGCATTGATTACTAGAATTGAGAAGAAGAATAAAAAATCTAATAAAGTTCAAGGTGTTGATAAGAAAGAAATGATTAAATTGTTGAAACTAGCAGGTAAAGTTAAAGGTTATGATAAAACTGAAGAAAGATTAGCAAAGGAAGGTATAATTAATTCTAAAGCTTACGATGTTTGGGATACTCCCTTAGAGGAAGAAGTAAAAGAATCTCAATTACCAGATGCATTAAAAGAAAATAGTACAACTTCAGTCACTAAGCCTAAAGATGTTCCATCTACTTTAAAGAAAGCACCTGTTAAGGTAAGAAAATATGAAATTCTCCCACATGCTGGTAAATCTTATAATCCATCTCTTGAAAATTGGAAACATTTAATTAATCAAGAATACTTTAAAGAAAAGACAAAGGAAGATCAAAGACTAGAATTAGAAGAATATAGAGATAAAATTCAACATTTGATTGCAAATTATGAAGATAATGAAGTTAGAGAAGAAGATAGTGATAGTGATAGTGATGATGATGATGATGATGATAAAGATGACTCAAAAGATAACAAATCTACTGTAGAATATGAGGAAGTTGATATGAAGTTATCGATAAATCCTGTAACTGAATTGAAGATTAAGACTAAAGTGCAAAGAAATAAAGAGAAACGTAATAAGGAAAGACAACGTTTGGAAGAAGAACTCAAAACTATTAAACTTCGAATTAAAGAACTTGAAAAATTGCCAACTATACTTGATGAAGTTGTAGCAAAAGAAAAAGAATCGATAATAAAAGCACAACAAGAATCTAAAGATGAAAGAAAATTGAGAAAGGGTAAAAAGAAATTAGGTAAATATGAAGTTATTGAAGGTCAATTGGAAGTTAAACTTCGTGATGAATTAAGTGATTCATTAAGAAAATTGAAACCTGAAGGTAACATTCTTTACGATCAAATGAAGAAACTGCAGTCTAAGGGTATGATTGAAACTAGGAGAATTAGTAAAGGTAAAAAAGGTAAAGCTAAAGTTACTGAAAAATGGTCTTATAAAGATTTCAAATAAGATTGCAGAAATACTTTTATCGTTTGCCTCTTTTCTATAGAACTTTTTGTGTATATTTATAAATTGAAAACCTATTCTCAGATTTCATCAATATGAACTTTCGATAAAGTCAACAACAGATTTTACTGTTGTCAATAAATCATTTAACGTCCAAAGTCCAGACATTGAAACATAAGTTGGGGAAGAAAATTTCTTAGATAATAAAGTTCCCATTTTTTTCGTTAAATCAACTAAAGTTTCTTCACTATTGTTCAAGAGTGTCTGGTAAACAGATTTATTCCTTTTATCAAATATCGAGTAAACATAACAACCAAATGGAGTTTCTGTCCCTACTTTACTGAGATGGATCGTTATAGGTATTTGATTTGATTCTTCTAATTCTGGTTTTTCTAAAGGCAAAATGGCTGCAAGCTGGAATTCATCGCCTACTAGGGGTTTTATTGTTGTTGTTATTGTCTGCGTCTTTCTGTAACTGTTCATTGAGTCGCAGATGATATCATCTGCATACTTGTGATGAAGATTATTTGGCATGAAAAAAAACTCAAGCATTCGGTCCTAGTCCGTCTTGGCCCGCCTTGGTTCGTCTTGATTTTTTCGTTTTTCATTACATAAAGAGTAGATAAATAAACATAGTCTAGAAAGAGAAAACTATCTAAGTAACTATTAAGAACTTTGTTCTTGCTTATTGACTTTGTAATATTGAGTCAAAACATCAATAACAGATTGTTTGATAGGAATGAACTCGTAATCACCGATAACGTTGTACAAATTGGTTAAATCATACTTTGCAACGTGTTTTTCAATTAAATCTTTCTCGGATGATGGATCACCAATAGCAACTTTACCTTTCAATTCAGGGATATTTTCATTGATAATATTCAAAATGGTTTGGGAAATAGCTGGACCTGCACAAATGAATAACCTTTGATCTGCTGCCTTTTCATTCTCTAAAGGTAAAATATGGAAATAGGCAACATCTCTAACATCGACACCTAAAGCTAAAGGACCCAATTCTGGCTTGGTAGAATTTTTGTCAATTTTGGTTGCTGCTGTAATGATTTCATTGGAAGTGTTTAAGACAGGACCAACTGAGGAATCAAAAACTTGTGGACCAAAAACGTATGGTGGGTTTACAGTTGCTAACTTATAATTGACCTTGTGTTCCTTTATGAAATCTCTTGCAGCCTTTTCTGCATATGTTTTAGAGGCAGGGTATGCAGTTGTTTCATCCTTAACATCATTTTCCCAATTAATAGGATTCCATGATTCGTTTGTATGAATATGGCCTGGAATACCTGTTTTGATAGCTGCGAAAGATGAGGTGATAACTACATTAGTAACTTGTGGGGCATACTTTTCAATTGCCTTGAGAATATTGAGTGTACCATTGACAGCAGGTTTCAAGTAAGCGTCTTCCAATGGTTTATTGAGTCCGTAAGAAAACGGAGAAGCAGTATGAAAAACTGCAGTGACTTCTGGATGTTTCTTTAACACTTCATCAAAAGCATCATCAGTGGAAATATCTGGAACAATTTCAAATGTCAATTTACCATCAGGGTATTTCTTCTTGAATTCTTCTAAAATTGGTTTATATTTGGATTCGGATCTGGCGGTTCCGACGACGGAATATCCTTTAGATAGTAACTGATCGACAATATGCTGTGCAATAAAACCGGTTGCACCCGTGACTAAAACTGTTCTCTCTGGCATAATCAATTGAGTAGAATTTCCTGCTGGAACTGTACGGAGGAAAAGGAACAAGGGGCGCAACAACGGCAAACGGTGGTGGCAAATGCGTGCACTTATATATCCGATAAGGTATGGCGTGGAGCCAACGTCATTGTGGCGCTTGTTTCTCAGATAGGAAGCGCTGGAAAAAAGTGGATGGGCTTTCGATGTCGTGTCGTGTTATTCCCGACGCGGGAGTCGGCTTTAGCAGTTTGCGTGAAAAGGCTGGGTAGCACCGTAGTTTCAGCTCTAGCTTTTGTGTTTCGGTACTGGGTATCTTGTGAGGACCTGCAAGGTATTGTAATAGTGTTTGAAGATGAAAGACAGTTAGACTAGTTTGTGTTGATGTTGATACTCAAAAAAAATTTGTCGATTTTCAGGTCCCAACACCAGAAACTAGAATTAAAAGTGGCAAAATAACAAAATCGCCCTTGTTTGTGTGTCTAGAATACTGTGCAACCCAGGGGTAGTAGTAATCCTTGGAAAGATGCATTTCCATTAACCACAGACCTTGTGAAAGAACTTGTGTCTGCTACACGACATCTCTCCCGTCGTGGCTGTCGCTCTGTCCCGCGCATACCCGCCGTTAGCCGCGAACAGCCGAGGGCACCATCCCCAACGGCGTGGGTGTTGAGTAGAGTAGAGTAGAGTAGTAGGGGTCTCATGTGAAGAAAGATAATTGCGCAGATCATTAAGTTGTAGCCAACTGATCTGGTAGGCAGAGCAGCAATCCTCCAGTTCCCTTTGACAGCAGAGTGTCAAAGATACAACTTTATCCTTCTATGTCTGTTCTACTAGTAGACTCTTACGATTCGTTTACTTACAATTTGCGAGACTTGATAATCAGAGCCACCAATGCTCATGTCATCACGATTCACAATGATTCATACAATTTGGATAAGGAATCTGACAAACTGTCACTTGACAAGCTTCTCAACTCTGTAAGTGCAGTTGTTGTTGGTCCAGGTCCTGGCTCACCCTCAAACCCAAACGATATAGGGTGCATCCCTTACATCTACAAATCATATCCCGAGAAACCCATTCTAGGAATTTGTTTAGGTTTCCAAATTCTCTGTTTGGTGAATGGATGTACAACAGATTATCTAGAGAATCCAATACATGGCCAAGTCCACTCGGTTGATATTGTAGACCATTCATCTATTTTTGCAGGATTGCCTGGTTCTGTTGAATCAGTCAGATATCATTCCATTTTTGTCAAAAACATTCCAGCATCATCAACGATTAAACCACTTGCATATTACAGTAGTGATACTGATCATATTCTAATGGCAGCGCAGCATATTTCTAATCCACACTATGGTGTTCAATATCATCCAGAATCAATATGCTCTTCCTTTGGATTCGAAATGGTGAAGAACTTTTGGAATGCCATTGACAAGAAAATCGATGTAGATACCTCTGTTTCTCATGATAGTCATTTGATCACAACTGAACCACTAATAGAAAACTTTTCTTCAAAATTTGATTTCAACTACCAGTTCAAACCTTTGTCTATTGCAAATATTGATAATAACAAGCTCTTGCAAATTTGTGATCTGCTGGAATCCAACAATCAAAATGTGATTCTATTGAACTCGGCATCTTCCCCAGGTGAATGGTCTATCATCGGATTACCGAAAACGAAGGTTTCTACTGTCATTACGCATTCCACTGAAAATCCTAATAAAATCAGTCTCTCAACGTGGAACTCTTCTGAAATGACAGAACAGATCCACACAAATGATGTTTTTGCATATTTGGCTGATTTCATGTCTGAGAGATATTTCAATCCAACAGTTGGGAATGAACAGCTTAAATCTTGTCCCTTTGTTGGAGGCTTGATTGGGTACATTTCTTACGAGGAGGGCCATTTTGTTGATATCAATGACTTGGAAAAACGTACGAAATCTGATATAGATGATACAAAATTGTGTTTCATAGAACGATTTATAGCGGTTGATCCGGAAAAGAATGCATTTGTGGTCTCGATAAAACCAAATGATACCCAGTTTCTTGACAGTATAAGTTCTCTTATTACTACTTCATCATTAGTAGACACTGCTGATATAGCTACTGAGATATTGAACCAGTCAAAGATCACTATCCCTAACAAGGATATATATTTTGATACATTTTCAAAATGTCAAAAGTATTTACATAGTGGCGACTCATATGAATTATGCCTTACTTATAATACAATTGTTCAAATACCGGAAGTGGCATCACCATGGCAGATATATAAAGCTTTGGTTAAGAAGAATCCTTCCCCTTATTCGGCATATATCAATTTTGGTTCTTCTCTTTTGCTCTCAACATCACCTGAAAGATTCATCTCTTGGACACCAAAATTTTGTCAAATGCGTCCAATTAAAGGTACATTGAAGAAACATCCAAGCATCGATTATGAAAAGGCATGTGCACTTTTAAAGATTCCAAAAGAAATTGGAGAAAATTTGATGATTGTAGATTTGATTAGGGACAACCTTTTATTCTTATTGGATAAAATCGAAGTAACAAAACTTATGTCCGTCGAAGAATATGAGACAATTTATCAATTGGTTTCCGTTATTGAAGGTAAGTTTACAAATAGATTTAAAGGTATCGATGTTTTGAAAAACTCACTTCCTCCTGGATCAATGACAGGTGCACCTAAGAAAAGATCTGTTGAAATTTTACAACAGCTTGAGAGGAAACAACGCCGTGGTCTTTATTCTGGTATCTGCGGATATTGGTCTGTAAATGACAATGCTGATTGGAGTGTTATCATAAGATCCTTATTTAGATATGCTGATGATCTTATTCAAGATGATGGTTTCAATACTTACAGATGTGGTGCTGGCGGTGCTTTAACTGTTTTAAGTACAGATGAAGGCGAATGGGATGAAATGTTGGTAAAACTACACAGCGTACTTCAATTATTTGAAAATTTTAAGTAATCGATTCATACATTAATTTTGTTGTAGAACTTTTGTACATAGTTAATTATTAATAACATTTGATAACACCATAAAACTGTAACAACTCTAATAAATTTTGTAATCCTAGTTTTCAATTTGAGTCCTCTTACGCAGATCTAATGTCCCACTACCTACCTTCGTAAATGTCCTTTTCTTAACATTATTGCATTCAGCGGTGGCTTTACTTGGGTCACCCCAACCAGCACCTCCAGGAGTCATAATAATGATTCTTTCACCAGCTGACACATTAACACTAGATCTACCACCCATATTGAAAATTCTTTCCTCTTCAGTTCCATCCTCCTTCTTGACTTTCTTGACCCATAGATTGATACCTTTCTTTCCATCTTCACCTCCTTCAATTCCATGTGGTGCAATAACTCTACGTTCTGACAAAATTGACGCAGTAACAGGGACTCTAAATTCTACTTCTCTGATAACACCATCACCACCTTTCCTGATACCATTACCACCTGAATTTTCTCTGATCGCAAACTTCCTCAAAATAATTGGGTATCTTCTTTCAAAAATTTCAGAATCAGTAATTCTTGTATTAGTCATATTCGTGTGTACACCTGAAACACCATCCCATTTCTCAGAAGCACCATGACCCCCTGCTATTGTCTCATAATATCCAAAACCTTGAACATAATTACCATTCTCATCATTACCTCCACTACCAAAAGTAAAATTATTACAACATCCTTGTGAATCAGCCATAACACCAAAAGTTTTAAGAATAGTATCTGTAACTCTCTGTGATGTACAAACATTACCACCAACAACGGCACTACCATCATCAGGAGAAAGCAATGATGATTCTGGAATTATAACTTCAATTGGTCTTAAACAACCTTGATTTAATGGAATGTCATCGTCAACCAAGCATCTCATACAGTAAATGATAGCTGAATATGTAATCGCTTTTGGTGCATTAAAGTTATTATAAGCTTGAGGAGAAGTACCACTAAAATCGAAAATTACTTTACCACTATCTGGATTTCTGTAAACTGAGAGACAAATTTGAGATCCATCATCCATATAATCTGTACATTTCAAAGTTTTATCACCATGCTTCTTCAAAAGTTTATCAATCATTGTTGTGACCGTATCTGCAGCATTATTTTGTATAGCATTCATATAAGCATTAATTGTTTTTAGTCCAAATTCATCAACAAGAGCTGCAATCAATTGAATACCCTTTTGATTAGCTGCCATCTGTGCCTTTAAGTCAGATATATTATCAGATAAACGTCTGGTACCTGAGCAACCTGGATAACGTGATGGTTCCTTCAATAGTTTCTCAACAAGCATCTCTTCTTGAAATTTACCATCTCTAACAAGAAATTCAGAGTATATAGCAGCACCTTCTTGCCATAGTTCTTTTGATGATGGCGGCATAGAACCCGGTAATAAACCACCAATATCAGCATGATGAGCTCTCGAAGCAACATAAAAAATGATTTTGTCACCATCAAAAGCTGGTGTAATAACAGTTATATCCGGTAAATGAGTACCTCCTGCAGATGGATGATTTGTAACAAGAATATCACCTTTCCTCAACTTCCCTTTCCAAAGTTTAGCTTGCGTTGAAATACAAGCTGACATCGATCCAAGATGAACAGGTAAATGAGGGGCATTAGCAACTAAATTTCCATCAGCATCAAATAAAGCACATGAGAAGTCCAATCTTTCCTTAACATTAACAGAGACTGAAGTTTTCTGAAGAGATGTACCCATTTGCTCTGCAATGTCCATGAATCTATTTGCAAAAATAGAAAGTAAAACTGGTTCAATTTTAACATCTTCAATATCGGCATTTGATTTCTCAATTGTTTTATTTGTTAACGATTTAGTTTCTTTCTTATCTAAAATTTGAACAAAAAGATGAGTTTCTAAAATTGTAACAACAGAACCTGGTGGGATAATATTTGTCTGTGTACCATCAGCTACAATTGCCGGACCATGGATATAAGTACCAACTTTCAAATCTTCTAAACGATAAATTTCGGTTGGTAAAGTTTTCAATTCACCACCAACTTTCCACCAAATCTCTTTAACAAATTTTATTCTTTTTGGATCTGGATCAAGGAAACCGTTTGAATTATGTAAATTTAATATTTGATCATCGATTGGAGTATCTAGTTTTCGACCAACTCTACCACTTGCTCTAACTCTAATATCATCAACTAAAACTGGCTTATTTTCAAATAAAAATCCAAATTCTCTCAAATGCATACTTTGGAAAGTTTTCAGGAATCCACTTTCCTCTTTTGGAACCATAATACCAGATTCAGTACCTTCGTATCTAAGATTTAAATAAACCTCATAAACAATTAAATCTTCAGTAAATCCTTGCTCTTGTAATTTTTCAGAAGTTTGCTCTTTTAAAGCTTCTAACCTTTTATTCAATAAATCAATATTAGCATCATTGAATTCAAGACTACAAGGTTCTTGCATTTCTTCGACAACATCAGCCAATGCCATACCATAAGCTGATAAAACAGATGAATATCTATGAATTAAAACTTCATTTATACCAAGTATAGAAGCAACTTGAACAGCACATTGACCACCTGCACCACCAAAAGATACAAGTCTATGAGAAGAAATTAAATGACCTTTTGCCTCAGTTAATTGACGAATTGGTCTTGCCATACTTTCACAAGCAACTTCAAGGAAACCAAGTGCGATTTCATGAGCAGATTTTGGTTTTAAATCTTTATGAGCTTCATTGATAGTTCTAGCTAATTCATTAAACTTTTTTTCAGTAATTTTCACATCTAATGATTGATCTTCATTTTCACCGAAAATTTTAGGGAAATATTCTGATATCAATCTACCCAGTAGTAAATTTGCATCAGTAACTGTTAAAGGTCCACCTTTCCTATAACAAGCAGGACCTGGATGAGAGGAAGCAGATTCTGGACCAACTTGCATCAAACCATTTTTAAAACTTAAAATTGATCCACCACCTGCAGCAATTGTATTAATATCTAATTGAGGTGATTGAATTGTAACACCTGCAGTTGTTGATTCAAAAACATGATCGAATTTACCTTCACCAAATCTTGAGACATCAGTTGAAGTACCACCCATATCGAAACCAACTAAAGGAATTGGATTTTTAGGATTATAACAAGTACGAGAATAACCAACAACACCACCTGCTGGACCTGAAAGGATTGCCCTTAAACCTGAGAATTTTGATGCATCAACTAAACCACCATCACTTTGCATAAACTGACAACTGACACCATTTGGATTTTTATCAGATTTCAAACCATATTTCAAACCTGACTCAAAGCTAAGTAAATATTTTTTAATTTCTGGTGTTAAATAAGCATCTGCAACACTTGAATTTGCTCTATTAACGTATTTAATCATTGGACTTAATTGTGAAGATAATGAAATATTTGTAAAACCAATTTCTTTTGCAATTTCACCAACGATTTTCTCATGATTAGGATAAGTATAAGAATGCATTAGTGCAACAGCAATGGATCTAATACCTTGATCATAAATAATTTTCAACATACTTTTAACTTCATCCACATTAACAGTTTTCAAAATTCTAACGATTTCACCAGATATACCATTAACTAGATCATTATCATTTGGAGTAGAAATAGTTTTCAATGGATCTTCAACATAATCTTCCAATGTAACTCTTTCATCAATTTCAACAACACAACTATAAAGTTTATCAGGTTTGGAAACTGATAAATCAAATATATCAGGTCTACTTTGATTTCCAATAACTAAAACATCTTTAAAACCTTTAGTTGTAATTAGGGCACAATTTGAACCTTTACGTTCAAGTAAAGCATTAGTTGCAACAGTTGTACCTAATCTCAAAGATTCAATCATTGAAGTATCAATTGGTTCACCTCGAGGGATTTTTTTCATTGTAAAATGTTCTAAAATTCTACGAATACCTTCTAAATTTGAATCTGAATAATTTGCTGGATCAACTGATAATAATTTAATAACATAATCATCCTTTGGATCACCGGATCCATTGTTACCGATACAATCAGTAAATGTTCCACCTCTCTAAATTAAGCAATTATGAAGATATGAATGTTAGTATTTTTGAGAAACTGATTTGTTCAATGAATATAAGAAGATACATACATCAATTGAAATTGAAATTCCACTTTTAGTCATATTTGGCAATGATTGAGTTAATCCTGAATCAGTGATTGATTGAGGTCTTGAGGAATCAGAATCTTGTATCATTTCATTGACAGGTTGGAAAGTGTGGATTTGGTTTAGAAGGAATATCAACTAGTTATATAATAGAGAGTATAGATGGAGTAACGATATTATCCGTAGTTGAATAGTATATGGCCCGCCTGTCACACGAATAGTGATTCTCCGTGATGCCGATGGAAGACGGACTTCAATCTCCGCGGGGCAGAAACCGTCTGCTGGGGCCGAGACATGAGAGAAGCATAGCGTCTCACGGGAAATAAGGCCGTCACACGGGATCTAGCGGTTCATAATTGTCCGTACAGTGGATGATGGCCAAGATATATAAGACTATTATTATACAGATAGAAAAGTAATATAATGCAGGGGAAGGCGAGGAATAGTTGGTGAAAGTCTACTGTTTGTGTACACGGCCAACAACTGGTTTGGCCCGTTCTGAGACGTAAGGGACAGAACCTGGTTTGCTGTGGTTACGACGGTTTTCTTCACGACGCTTGATAGCTTTAATTTCTTCAGCTTTAATCTCAGTATTATTCTTAATGTAACCTGGTAAATGTCTATGCCTAGCGATTCTTCTAATTTCGGGCATATCAGCGTATCTTTCCTTAAGTTTTGCATCATATTCTTCCTTTGCACGTTTACAAGCAGATTTCGGACCTGATCTTTCGTTAGCTCTTGATCTCCAAATTCTAACATTACCATCATCGGAACCTGAGAAAATATATTTAGAATCCGTTGAGAATCTAGATATGAAAATTTTCTGCATTCTCTTTGTATGATAAATATCTCTTGAATTGCCTCTATTTGTTTCAAAGATTCTTAAAGTTTTATCGTAAGAACCTGTAACTATTTCTTTACCTGTTGGAGAGAAATCTATATCCATAACTGCACCAATATGTCCTTTGAAAATATTTAAAGATTTATCTAAAAATCTCATATCCCATAAATAAGAATTTTGATCTTCATTAGCTGTTGCAAAAATATAAGATTCCATTGGATTCCAAGAAATAGCATTATTTTTCATTGAAGTTTTAATTTTTTGAGTTGGAGAATTTGTTCTAATATCATAGAGGATTAAAGAATTATCTGAACCTGTACTTGCGAAAACAGAAGTCTCGGTTTTGTTAAATTTAACACAACTAATATTATCTGCACCCCAAGAAAGGTTTGAAATTGGTTTTGATCTATTGATATCCCATAGATTTATATTTAAACCTGCAGTTATAAACAAATCATCGGTATGATGATGATCCAAAGACATTAACGCAAAGTCTGCTAAAAATGTTTTGATTAGACCTTTAGTTGAAGTTGAGTTTGAATCAGTATTATTAGATTTCGAATAATCATAATTCTGATTATAATTTGAATCGTTTGAGATTTCCCATAATTTTATAGATTTATCTGTACCACACGATAGAATTGATTTTTGATTAGGGGTGACCACTAAACCAGAACATAATCCATAATGAGCTTTAAAAGAATAAGTTTCTTCCCTTGATGTAACATCCCAATATTTGATTATACCGTCACCTGAAGCGGTTGCAATTTTATTTGTTGTTGCAAAATTTTTAGCAAAGGCATAAACCCCATTTCTATGACCATCACCTAAAGTGCCAATGAAAGGCTGAGCAAACACTCTTTCCAGTTTAGTTGCATTAAGTGCTCTAGTATACTCTCTAGCTCTTTCAAAAGGATGTAGTTCGGGGTTCAGATTTCTCGGTAAGGCAGACTCTCGCTGATTGGAAACGGGAACATACGTGTCTGCCGATCTGGATATTGTCTTTATTTTCATTTGCGTGTTTCTGTAGAAGAGGGAGGTATAAAGTGTAAGCTGTTATAAAGTTAGGCAACCAGATTAGTAGTAAGTGTCAATCCGCCTAAGATGTGATACATCAGATAGAGTAAAATTTTTTAGAGGGCTCCGCGGCCGGAGAAAAAAAAAAGCAGGAAATGCGAAAAAGCGGGAAAAACTAAAACTGGATCTTGGCGTCAGAGGGCTCAGCCACGCGGGCCGTGGCCGTGGCGCCCTCGCTGGTTGCGGGCTGAGCCGCCACGGCGTCTGCGTACGACGGGAGGGCTGAGCCGCCTGTCTCGAGGTCGTCGCCCAGGGCGCTGGCCGCAGCAGCAGGGGGAGCAGGGACAGCAGCAGGAGCAGCGGGTGCAGCGTCGGGAAGAGGCTCATAGCGTGTGGCTGCGGGCGGGTGCTGGACGTGTGGAAGCACGATGTAGAGGGCATAGAGGACCCCGACAACGTGGAGGCCGGCCACCGTGAGCAGGAGACAGAGCAGCACCTGCCACAGCGTGCTGTCCACGAGGAAGACCGCAAGTGGCGGGCAGAGGAGGCACCCGGCAAGGAGGATGGCTCTGGAGGCCCCGGTACGCTGGTTCATCGGCTGCACTGGTCGCATGCTGTTCGGTTGAGTTGTTCGGTCGAGTTGTGGGATGTGCAGCTCTGCCGTGGGAGTGCTGTGTGGTGTTTGTTGCGCTGGTGTTGTTGCGGGAAGAAGAAGGAGGGTGGGTGTAAAGACGGAGGCTTGGGGCCTGGGGCCTGGGGCTTGGCCTGGGGCCTGGGGCATTTCTGTTTTCGCTTTCTGTGGGGCGCGTATTTTGCGGAGAGAGACTCCCAGACAGACCCAGACAGGCCCAGAGAACAGGACGGACACAGAACTGACACACACAGAACTGACACAAAGAAGTGCGTTCTTACCTTCTTCTCTGCCCCTACAGTCACAGTGCGTTGCCATGGACCACCCGACAAGAACCAAGAAGTTCTCATGGGTGAAGAAGTTGATGAACAACAGCAGTAACAACACCACGATCAACAACAACGCCAGCCCACACACGAACTCATCTACCGACACAAGTACCACTACCAACAAGACTGCCAGGAATACAAACACCTCTCACACACTAGCCACAGTATCCAGTAGTTCCAGTCCCTACAATACAAGTCCAACTACACATGCAGCTACTCCCATTGCGCTATCATTGTCTAGATCGATAGAACCACCGATCAAAAAGAAGAGTCACGCTAAACTTTCTCCCTTTACTCACAATCACAACAACACTTTATCAAAAGTGACTGCTCTTCATTTGGGTGATATCAATAGTATCGATAATGATGAAATTGTCAGTTACGTATCTACTGCCTCTAATAATTCAAACACTTTGAGACAGCACGATTTCCAACAGCGATACTTTTATACGAAAAATCAAATTGATGATAACAATATCGATCTAACTACCAACAATGATTTGGAAACAAATTCTTCCATTAAATCACTATATTCTGGAAACTTAGGGTCAGTCTATTCTAATAATACAAATACTACTGCAAACAAATTCACTAAATTACCGCTTTTCCAATCTTCAAACTATGCATCTATTAATAGTCAATTATATACACAGTTGAATAATCAATCTTCAAGTACCACATGTACTTATAATGCAAGTATGATTAATAATATTGATGTTACTAGTGCAATCAGTGATTCCAATATGGATGATAATATCTCAACTAAACCTATTTTGTCTATTTCTTCTGATGAAGAAGATGAAGATGACGATGTTCAAGAAATAAAATCAATTGGATTTCAATACGACGAGTACGCTGAACCTCTAGATAATTTGAACCACGTTTATGCTGAATATGATGCTAGAGTGCAAAATAATCCTAATCGAGTTAGCGATAAAGAACTTATCGATGATAACAATGTTATTGTTAATGATGATAACATTGTTATCGATGATGATATTTCATTTGATGTTAGAAGTAGATACCCTCCAAGTCATGGATCAACAGCAATCACTTCAATGTCAATTATGACGTCTCCTTTACTAACGACAATTAATTCTCAAAATACTACTCATACTAATACAAATGCCACTGCTGCTTCCGTTATGACTCTTGCAAGCTCCTCAAGGCATGTTGCAATTTAAGTGCATTACTTAACCTGAGTAGTACCTAAAAGTGAAAAAAAAAATTTTTTTATTTAAAAGAAATGTCTGGTTGGAAAGTTATTCCAAAAATACATACCCCTAAATACCCTTTACTACTTTGCCAATTATTTCTTATTTACACTTTACTCATAGTTCCATTTCATTTTTGCCTTTCTAAGTTTTCTTATTCAATGACCATTTGACTCAATATATATGTCTTCTAAATTTATGTTTCACGGGTGTAACTTTATTTATAAATGTATATCAACTCTCACTTCTCTATTCTCTATTTCCAATATCTTGTACAACCTACTTACATTAACTTTCGGTATTCCCACGTGCAAGCATAGGCATCTGCTCGTATACATTGAAAACCTGCTTCGCCAGAGCGCTCTCAGTAATTTTCATTGTTTTTCTTCTACTCACCTCTCTCACCTTTGTTTACATTACGTTTAATGCAACCCCTGACTCACCAACTTGTGCCCCTTCTTTCTCCGAACTCTTGAACCCTCTACTCCTCAAATACCAGTCTCTTTACATAGAAAAAAAACCCACTCATCATCATTATATTAATACCCGAAAATTGGAAGAAGGAAAAATTAATCTTTTATTTCCTATATATCCATTTTCATTTTTGATTGCATCACACATAGTAAACTCATCATTTTACCACTTGATTTGCTACATTTCATATAGACTCATCACTCGAATCTACTGCATATATTTACATCATTGAAAAATTCAAATCTTAGCTGCTTGTTCGGCATATTATCACTTTTATTTTGTCAATTTGTAAAATAGTTTTTTATTTTCCCCCCACCACCTTAAAATTGAGATTATTAGTATGGTGAAAACTACATGTGATGGTGACGTTTACATTCATAATTTATCAACTTTTATTCAATCACATGAACGCCAATTGGCAAATGCTTTGGTCGCTTATCGTAAACTCAATTTGAAAGAAAAGGATACTTCAAAGATAAACTCTTCAAATACCAATGATAAATCTCACACTTCCACGCCTTTATCAACTTCAACAAACTCAGAATCTGAATCAAGATCATTCCCCTCTACCACTACTACTACTACTACTAATACAGACAACAGAATAGCTAAAGAATTTAACTCCGCCTCCGATAATCTACTTTTATCAACAAATAACAAACAAACACAGAAAAAGGATACATCGAATGAATCATTTTTAAATGACGAAGATAATATAAAGGAAATCTCAAAACCAGTTAGACTTTCCTTATCACTTCATCATCTTTATTTTATTTTAGGGAAGTTTAAAGATTTAGGAATTAATGTCGGTCCAATGAATTTAAGACTTGATACAATTGATTCTGAAAGTACTTCAAACTATGTATCATTTCTTAGTGAATTTCAAAGAAATAGAAAAACTGATTCCGATTCTCAATCAATACATTCTATATCATCTGTTAAATCTGTTATGTCATCCGTTTCTGCATTATGGAATACTTTTGGATCATCTTCTAAGATTGATAATTCAATTTCCGATTTAAAATACCTCTATTCTGCTTTTTCAAAATTACCTTGTTTAAGATTAGCTCATGAACCTAACGCAAAATTGATTGAAGGTCATGAAGAATACCCTTTTGAAACTGCAACTCCTATAATCATTTTCAAAAATATATTGGTTCTAGAAATTTCAGACTTGGATCCAAAAGAAGTTTACGGTTGGCATCAACTTGCAATTAAATTGAGATATTTGGTTGTTAAAAAGGCAAATTTGACAGATCCAATTGAATTGTTAGTAAATTTAGTTGAAGCTGATCAAAGAGTTAGAGGTGAGATTGATATTTATGGAATTAATGATGATGATGCTATTTTTGAAGATGATCATATAAATAACAATAAACTCTCAAAATCAAAATCAAATGATAGTGAAGTTGATACATTTAAAACTCCACAACCTTTATCTTCAATGCAATTGTCTCACTCAAATTTGAATTTGTCATCTTCATTATCTAATAAAATCTCACCTACAATTCATCAATCTCATTCATTTGCTAATTCTTATACCTCACATTCTTTAAGTAATTACCATTCGTTTAGTTATCCACATAATTTTAATAATTACCAGCATCATCTTCAACATGGGAATTCAAATAGTCAACATCAACAATTGCATAATCTTGATAATAATCATCCTTTCTCAACATCACCAACCGCTTCAACTACGTATTACTCTAACCGCTTATACCAATCTGATGAATTCACAAATCATTCAGGCTTACCATCTTCTGTTCACTCCACTAGACGTTCATACTATTATAAACAACAAGGTAAACTTCCAAGACGTCATAGAGGCTCTTCTCATACACATTCATCATCAATGGCCTTGAAATCAAATGGCGGGGAAGAAGGAGGAGGAGGAGGAGGAGGAGGAGGAGGAGGAGGAGGAGGAGGCGGCGGTGGGGAATCTATAAGCTCCTCCGAATCTTCAACAAAACCTGTCAAAAAGAATGAGATTCATAGTAGAAATAGTTCTGTTGATGATTATGAGAAAAATCAATCAGGTTCTGAGAAGCAAATTGAATATTGGAAACTGCTCAAACATCTTTCCTTAACTGAGAACAAAATCAGCTCTGTCTCAATCAATTCTTTTGATTATTTGGTTAATTTGACATCTTTGGACCTTTCCTATAATAAGTTGAAGAACTTACCATCAGAACCATTATCTAAATTAGTGAATTTGAAATCATTGAATTTGTCTCACAATAAACTTGCATCTGTTGAAAAATTCCCCAAGACACTTATGAAGTTAACAGTTTTGAATCTAAGATCCAATAAAATTGCACAGTTAGAATCGATTGAAAATTTATCGAATTTACAGAAGATTGACTTACGGCAAAATTCTATCTCAAAAGTTACTGATTTGAAACCGTTACTTTTGCTGAACGAAAATAAGGTTCTGCTTCACTCTATAAATATTAATGGCAACCCTGTTACTAAGATCAAAGGTTATAGAATTGAATTATTTAACCTTTTCAACGGTGTTGAGTATTCCAACAACTTGAAAATCGATGGTACAAAACCGGGTATATTTGAAAGTAGAATGCTTTTAGATGAGAGGACTTCACGAATGAAATTTAAGAACTTTATTGATGAAAGTATCATCAGCAAAATGACTGCAAGTGTATCTAACATGAATTTGAATCATATTCTTAACACCTCTAATCATTTGGGATCCAATTCTTTCAACTCTAGTTCGCAAGGTGACGGTCTTCATAACGAATCTGTTGAACCAATTACACACCCTGTACTAGATCAAATGTCAACTTCGATAAATCGATCCAATGTCAGTAGTACTACTTTGAACAGTACTGGAACTATTACTACACAATTGAACAATAAATCTGTTCATAATTCAGTATCAAGTACTAGTACATTCCCAAATACATCTGTTAAAGTTTCTACTAATCCCTTACCAAATATTTCAAAAAATGCCTCTGAAACACCACTGGCAAACAAGATTCCTCAATCACCAACCATTAGAAGCTCTTCAAATTCAAATTTTGTTAGAAGTAATTCAAATACTAATATTGTAATGGAGAAGCGTAAAACTACTGAAGTTTTACCAACTAATTTAGATGATGCACTTGAAGCTCCTTTTATACCTTCTCAACCTTTAGCATGTTCTATTTCAACATCACCTTCCTTATCTTCAATTCGAAATCCTGTTGCTGTCAGTTTACGTAATTCAAATGACTTAATGGCTGATTTTACAATTCCTATAAACAAATCTGGTCAACCATCTCAACGGACCTCCAATGATTTTTCATCAACAAGCTCGATTTTAACTAATCATACAACAACACCAAATGGTGCAAATAACAATGACATTAACCCTTTATCACGTATATCACTTGCATCACCTGCATTACCGATTATAACTCAAGCAACAACCACAACTATGACCATTACTAATAACGTTTCAAGCGCAAATGAATCTGGTAATTCAAATGTGGATTTGACTCCGTTGTCACACTCATCTAAAGTAGATTATTTTAATGCACAAACTATTACTAGGGAAGAAAATAAAGAAAATCGTGATGATGAGTTTAGTTCTGGTTTGAAAATTGGTGTTGCTTGATTGCATTAAAATTAAAGTCTCTAGTTTTAGAATTTCTACTACTGTTATTTCTATAGCTATTGTACATGTATTAAAAAAACAATTAATGAAATGTAATACTAAAAATATTTTACAATTAACCTCCACCTCTTCCAAATTTTTTCAAAAACTGATGCTTTGTACGTTTACCTGATGAATTGACATAATCAAGTCTGTTTAAGTTGTAACGTAAAGTTTCAGCAAGTAACTCATCTTTAAAACCATCCAAGTGATACCATAATTTACTTGTTGGTACTCTAGTACCAATTGACATTATTTCTTTCATATTTGACTGCCGTACTTCAAGATCGTTCCCACTATTAACTATTAAATCAGCAAATCTAAAAGGAACTTTATGTAATTTAACTGTTAAACAAGAATAAACTGGTAAAGGTTTTGTACCATCTTTTGCAAATAATTCTTCATCTTCTTCATGAAAATTTTCTTCTTCTCTTCTTAAATTTTCAAGTTCTTTTGCTTGTTTACTTGCTCTAGTTGCACGTTTTGATTGATTTGATGTCCAATTAGATCTTTTACGTTTTCTCCTTTTATTTTCAGCATCTTCATTTTCCTTTTTGATTTTCTCAGCTTTTAAATCTTCAGCTTCCTTTCTCCTACGTTCCCAACCATCAATTTCAGCTTGATTATGAACTAAAACGAAGGAAGCTAATATTGTAACATAAGGTGATTTAGGTTTATTTTTGATTTCTGATTTTAGTCCTTGTTGAGTTGATGAATTTGCATCCTCAACCTTAACTTTATCTTTATTTTCATTATGTTCAATATTTTCATTATTTTCATTGTCGTTTTCATTATCGTTATCATTATCGTTATCGTTATCGTTATCATCATCATTTTCAATTACTTCATAAATTGTATCTCTAGGAAGTGAGAATCTTTGGAGAGAATTTTCATAAAATTCCAAAATTAAAGACGCATTTTTAGAATATCTTTCTTGTAAAGGTGAAAGTTTATCATTCCAAAGATCTTCATTAATTTCTTCATTGATTAATTTCCCCATTCTATCATTTTCTTCATCACTATCGGTATCATCAGAATCTATTGTTAGATTAGGATTATTTTTTCGTTCACGGATTAATTTCAAACGTTCCCTTTCAGCTAATTTCTCTTCTCTTTTCCTTTCCTTTTCTTTAGCTTTTTCTTCTTTAATTTTTTGTTTCTCTAATTCACGTTGTTCCTTTTCCCTTGCCCTCTTTTCAGCTTTCTCTAATTTTATACGTTTCTTTTCAGCTTCTCTTTCTTCCTTTAATTTTAATTTATCTTGTCTCATTTTCTCTAATTGTTCTTTAACTAATTGTGATTGTCTCTCTTGTTCTTCAAATTTTCTCCTTTTCTCTTCAGGTGATAAAATTTCAGAATCATTTTTATTTAAAATTAAATTTTTCTTAATTTTAACTTTAGTTAAATCTTCAAATTTTTTATTTGAACTTAAAGATTTGGCAATCTCTAATTTACGCATATAACCAGTTGGATCACCCATTTTTTTAGCTTTAACAATAAAATGTTTGAATTCAACAATTTTCTCAGAAGGTGCATTACCTGAAGCAACTTCTTTCATTAATTCACTTAAATAATTATCATTACGAGCCATTAAATTTAAATTTTGGATTAAAATTGCATTATCAGGATTTGAAATCAGTTCCATTGCTTTATCAGATGGAACAATTCGATTAGTATTATTAGTTGATTTTTTATTGTTGTTTGGGGTATTTTGATTGATTTTTGAATCTTGATTGATTATTTTTGGATCTTTGGGAGAGTTTGTAGAGAGGTTTGATTGGTTAGCAGGGGTTGGTTCTTTAGGAGGGGTTGATGAAGGGTTTGACTGTTCTGATTGTTTAGTGGTTTCTGACTGTTTAGTAGGCTCTGACTGTTTAGGAGGTTCTGACTGTTTAGTCGGTTCTGACTGTTTAGTAGGTTCTGACTGTTTAGTAGGCTCTGACTGTTTAGGAGGTTCTGACAGTGTAATAGGTTCTGAAAGTTTAGTTGGTTCTGACAAATTACTAGGTCCTGACTGTTTAGTAGGTTCTGACAAATTAGTACGCTCTGACTGTTTAGTAGGTTCTGACAAATTAGTAGATTCTGACTGTTTAGTAGGTTCTGACAGTTTAGTAGGCTCTGACTGTTTAGTAGGCTCCAAATGTTTAGTAGGCTCTTGGTGAAGTCCTTCTTTAGTTTCTATGGGAAGATCTGATTGGTTGATTTGATTTGGTTGAATAGGCTGAGTTTGTACAATTTTAAGCGGTAAAACTTGAGATGAAACTGGTTGACTGATTTGTGAATTATTAATCAATATTTGATTTTTAGATAATTCAATTTTCTCTTTATCTAATTTCTCCCTTTCTAAACGTTTACGTAATTTTTCATTTTCTTTATCTAATTTCCTTTTAATTCTATCATTCCTCCTTTTCTCTAATTCTAATAGATAATTTTTCTCCTTTAAATCATCTTTTAAGAAAAATAATTTAATTTTAAAATTATGAACTCCAACATTAATTTCACAATTACAAAATTTAACAATTTTATCCTTTTTAATTGTATCATTTAAACCAATAATTGATTGTTCCCTTTTACTCCAATAAATTTTGAAAACATTATGTAACCAATTAAATCTTGAAACGTATAAAGAATTATATAAAACTGCACTATCTTTAATTGATAATTTATTTGAAAGTAAGTTATAATTGATTAAATCTGTATTGTTATTATTGTTACTTTGATTGGTTGAAATTGGTAAATTTTGAATAATTTTGAATGGTCTAGATAATCTTTGTTGATAAGATTTCTCCTTTAATGGACCTTCAAGTCCAGGTATCAAAATTGAATTTTTATCCATATTCTGTGAAGAAGAAGGGGGGTGGGTATGTATTATATTGGGGATTGAAAATTATCAATTTCTTTTACGCGTTTTGTAAGTAAGTAAGTATCCTTGCAGTCGTTCACATCTTTTCACTTATTTTCGTTAAGTAAAGATGAAAAGGTTTAATTTAGGTGAATTATTAGATGAACCGATAAATTTAAAGGAGAAATATGGAATAAAGTTAAATGATTATTTAAATGGATCAATTTTAAGATGTAAATTAATTAATTTTATGTCATATAAATTTACAGAATTTCATTTTGGACCAAAAATGAATTTTATAATTGGACCAAATGGTACTGGTAAATCTACATTTGTTTGTGCAGTTTGTATTGGATTATGTGGTAAATTACAAGATTTAGGTAAAGAAAGTATGAAATTAGAAGATTTTATTAAAGATGATGAAGATAAAACTGAGATTGAACTAGAACTTAAAGATGATGGTGATGGTGGTATTTTGAAAATTAAAAGAATTTTATATAGGAAAGGTAAGAATGAATTTTATATTAATGAAAACAAAGTTAATGAGAATGAAGTTAAGAATAAGTTGAAAAAATTTAATATTCAATTAGATAATTTATGTCAATTTTTACCACAAGATAGAGTTTCTAAATTTGCAGATTTAAAGAGTGAAGAATTATTGAAGGAAGTTGAGAGATGTTATGAAGATGGAGAATTGCTTGAAGAACATTTGGAGATAATTGAATTGAAGAATAATTTAAAGAATGAGGTTAAAAATTTAGAAGAAATGAATAGTAATTTAAAAGAATTAAGGGAGAAAAATCAAATTTTGATTGATAATATTGAAAAGTATAAGAAGTTTAAAGAATTAGAGGAAGAATTCAAAGAATTAGAAATGATTTTACCATATGTTGAATATCAAGAGAAACGTAGGGAGAGGAATTCTATTTATTCTAAATATGAATTAGTTAAAAGAGAATATGAACTTTTCATAGAAACTTTGGAACCAATTGAGCGAGAAATTGAAAAGAATAAGGAAGAATTGAATAAAATTGAGATTGAAGTTAAAGAGATGGAGATTGATAAAGCTAAATTGGGTAAAGAATTTGAGAAACTTGGTAAAGAAATTGAAGAGATTGAAGATAAAATTGAGAGATTGTTTCAAGAAATTGAGATTTATGAATATAAAATACGTGAGACTAAGAGGAGTTATATAAAGACAAGAGAAGAGTTGGAAGAGATTGAAGGCCAAATACGTAATTTTGAGGAAGTTGATGAAGAGGAGTTAAAGAATTTGAAAGATGAAAGGATTAAGGTTAGAAGTAAGAATATAGAGATTGAAGATAGACTAAGTAATGAGAGGTCTAAGATATTAACGAATGAAAGGTTAATTGAGAAATTACAGAATAGTATAAGGGAAGAGCAAAGGAAATTGAATTCGACGGATAGATTGAATTTATTAGATTCTAGGAGGTTCAATAAGACCATTGAAGCAGTAAGATTATTGAGGAGGTTGAATGATAATAATAATAAAGGAGAAGAAGAAGCAGAAAGTATTAGAAAAGGTGTTATTGAACCAGCAATTATAACATTGAATGTCAAGGATCCAACGATTGCTAGTATAGTTGAAGCAATTGTACCAAACAATGTGATAAATTCAGTTATTGTTTCAAACAGGGAGAAATATGATTTTATTTCTAGATATTTATATGATGAGAATAAATGTACAATATCTATACGTACATTAGGAGGAGAAGAATTTGATATTGATAAGGATAGGATTGAGAGAGGTAAATTACGAGAATTAGGGTTTGATGGATTTTTAAGCGATTTCTTGGAAGGACCTTTAGAAGTGATTCAAATGTTGAGTGAGAATGCCTCTATCAATAAGATACCTATTAGTGTTAGAGGGTTAAGTAATTTACAGAAGGAGCAAATTAGTTTACAGGTTGAAAGGGAAGGATTGAATATAGTGAAATATGTTAGTAGGGATCAAATTTATACGATGAATAGATCGAGATTTGGGAAGCAACAAGTGTTCACGAATATCAAGAGTTTTGAAATGAAGAGTACTATTTTCAACAGTGGGATAAGTGAAGAGCAGAGAGCTGCAATCGATAGAAGAATTGAATCGTTGAATGGAGAAGTGAAGAAGAGCAAGGCTGCGATTGGTGAGAACAGAGAACGGTATACGGAGATCAAGCGGGAACGGGAGGCTCAGCGCCGTGCTGTTGGCGATATTGAGTCGCAGATTGCGCGGCTCGTCGAAGTGAAGCGGCAGCGGAGCAAGCTCGAGCACCGGGCGGAGATTGTGCGGACACGGCTGCGCGTGAAGCGCGACGAGCTGCGCGAGCTCCAGGAGAGGGAGAATAATACCACGGATGCAGATGGTCGCCGTGGCCGTGGTGGCGGGCGGCTCAGCATTTTCGCAGAGGTGGAGGCGCTGCTGGCGGCGAAGGACGCGCTCCTTGCGCGGCGCGCAGATCGGAAGAG
>JANIWQ010000126.1:0-28265 GCA_030555725.1 Pichia sp. yHMH446
CGACGCACGTGCCGCGCCGCGCCGCGCCGCCGCTGCGCCCGATGCGGGGCGCGCTCGTGTGACGCGCGCTGACAGGCCGTTGCAGCCGTTGCAGCTACAGCCGTTGCATCAGACTGGTTAGGTCCATCTGACTCGGCGCTTACTACTCAAGTACTATTGTACGTTACGTTATACAGCCAATAAAACAAAAAAGTGAAGTGTCCCCGCACCCTGCGCACGCGGCACCCATTCAACACCAGAAATTGTACACCCGGTAATACCACGGTCTAGCCCTCATCGCTTCCTTTTCCGCTGCTATCGTTACCTTCAACTCCTCCAAATTCTCCTCTCTGCGTCCGCTGTCGATATCTATCTTCTCCACACTCACATAGAAACAGCACTTTCCCCAGTTCAAAATTGTATACATGGCCATCAGAGCTACCAAACAGAAAATGTTCAAATTTATCTTGAAGAAGTTGACAATGTTGACACCTGCCTTGAATCCTTTAGGGTAAAGACCAGAAATAAGTTCAACAATCAAAATCAATACGTTCAATATAACCCCCCACCATGATCCAATTACTCCAGACATCGATTTGAAAACTAACTCGCTCGTATCTCTACCTTGAGCTTTCAATGCTTTCCTAAATCTGATATGGACAAGACAAATCGATAACCATGTGAAGATAGACGATAACCCACTTAATGCCATCAACCAAGAGAAAACTTCACTCTGATTTGGTGCACAAGCTAAGAATCCTAATAATCCAAAACCTAGTGCCGTTAATATACCAATGAGTGGTCTACCAGATTTATCGATATATCCAAATATCGGTGGTAGAAATCCTTGTTCTGATAATGTAGTTAATGTTCTAGATGTTGCATAAACTGCTGAATTGGCAACTGATAATACCGCAATTAAAATAACACCATTCATAATCGAGGGGAAAACTGATATACCTGCATTTCTAACCGCAATAACAAAAGGTGATGCCTCGGCTCCTTCTCCATTACCAATCAATCTTATATCATTATATGGTACTAATAACCCAATAATTGTTAATGAAACCATATAGAAGATGGTTATTCTCCAGAAAACTTGTTTGGTTGCCTTTGGTAATATCTTACGTGGATTCTCTGTTTCGGCAGATGTTAATCCAACTAATTCAGTACCTGAAAATGCAAATGCAGCTGACACGAAAACTGAACAAAATCCTGTAAATCCATTATTGAATGCTCCTGGTTCATTCCAAAATTTGGTTCCAATGTATCCACTTTTAGATCCACCTTTACCGATATTAATTATAATACCAAGTATACAGAAACCAATGACAGCAATTATTTTAATAATTGAAAAGGAAAATTCAACTTCAGCAAATCCTTTAACTCCAAATAGATTGACCATTGCAATTAAAATCCAGAAAATTAAAATCCAAACTCCAGGATTGATACTGTCATTCCAATATCCCATTGTCATCGAGCATGCAACAAGTTCTAATGGTAATGCAATCAACCATTGTAATAGATAATTCCATGTCATACAAAACCCCCATGCAGGTGATAAGAATCTTGAATTAAGTGCTAAAAATGATCCACTGATTGGGAATGTAACAGCTAATTCACCTAATGCTTGAACTGTAGCAAAAATCATTGTACTAATCAATGCATAACAGATAATCAATGATGCTGGACCACCACTACTCAATGCTACCCCTGATCCAACAAATAGTCCTGTACCAATGGATCCTCCAATTGCAATCATTTGGATATGTCTATTCTTTAAATTTCTTTTAAGTGGTTGATCTCCACTGCTCTCAATATCAATATCACTGGAATTATTAGTGACAACATCTGTTGTATGACTTTGTTTCTTAAAGCTGTCAATGAATTTGTCCCATCCTGTTAATGAAGATTCGGAACTTGAATTTGAACTCGAATTGACAGATATTGTAGCATTAGTTACTGCCGGTGTAGTCATTGTTAATTCGATCTGGTTTCTGTTTTGTCCTTGTAGCTTAATCTATCAATAGTAGTTCCACTGATAGAAAATTATATCTGGTTTACTAAGTAAGTGGGAAAAAAAATGAGTTAGACAATCCTCATTTGATTTTGAAGGTTGGGTGGGCAATTCACTCAAATTTATACTTCTACAGAAAAAGCGGAACAGAATATATACCTGCCAAATCAGATCAGATCAGAAACAGATCAAATGGTGAATGAGGGAGAAAAAAATAGCACCTCGAATTCCCGTTTTGGGAAATTTAATTGTTAATTCTTGACAGAAAATTACCGCCCTTTCTTGCTTTTCACAACTTTTTTTCGAAAAAACTTGTTTAAAAATAAAATCAGTTCATCGATTCGCTGATAAGAAAAATTTGTTCTGTTTAGTAAGACTATATTGACAAGCTTTAAAAATGGTTTTCTAAAGATTATACGGTTTTCCATTATATTCTGTCTTCTTAGCATCATGTAAGTAGTGAAATCAGTAATAAACTGATCACTAAGTGTACCAATGATACATAAGCTACGTTTGTTACGCTTTAGGAATTTATCACTTATTTCCTTCCAAGAGGTCAAACTTATATTTCCTTTGAAGACACAATATGACATATCAAATTTCTATGTAGCAAAAGATCAAATCAAAAATGAAAGGAACTCATAAATATATTTCCGCCCTCAACTTTGAACAATTGAAACCGCCAATTACATACTCTTTCTTGAATACGTAATTTGTAAACATGGGAAGTTGTAATAAAAACACTGTTTTCAAAGAAATAAAAGAAATGCTCCAAGAAATTAAACAAAAAGATGACAAAATACTTAATGGAATAGATTATTCCAATTTGAAGAAACCAACCGATGCAAATATTTTAAACTATATCTACCAGATAGTTAAATCACCTGTTGACAATTTTATTGGGAGCAAGCATGAAAATTGTGTGTTCTTTAATGATGATGAGGAAAGTATTTATGAGGATGATAACACTGTAACCAAAACCATTTTTAGATCAGACTCATTTGATGACCCAATTGATGAGCTTTTCAACTCAAATCATAACACCATCAAAAGTTGTAACCGATCGTTTAGCACAGATATTTCATCAATAGATGACCTAAATAAATCCAATCTTTCAATTCATGAAATAAACGATGTGAAAATTGAAACTGTTACACAAATTGCAAAGAAATCATCAAAACCTGAAAGAGAGGAGGAGTATCCTTCAATTAATAGTAGTAACAACAGTATTCAATTTGACGATGTTATTGCCGGTGATATACTTGGTGACTTGGAAAATTTGACAGAAAATATTAGCCTTGAAGACGAGGAAGAAAAAGTTAGAGATTTATCCATCGATGAAATTAAAATTACTAACATAATCATTAAAAAATTAAAAGATCAACTAAAGCCAACTCTAAAATCTTTATCTGAGGATGCTACAAAATATGAATTAGCAAAAGCAATTTACAAACTTCCAAGTTTGTCTGAGCTGCATCCACATTTCAAGGAGCAATTTGTTAAACTTATAAAGCCAAAGAAATATAAGCTTGACTTCGATGAAAACATGATTTATTCAATGATCAAAGATGAAGCTGAAAAACATTCAACTATAAATCCAAAAATTGCTATTCCAAGTGAGACAGATCAACAATATATCAATTTCAATAAATTCAGGAAATTGAATACTATTATAGAACAGCCAAGTTTAGAGAAATCACAGATATCTTTAAAATTATACAAATGTATGGAACCTGATTACGAATATTGGAAAGATAAAAGGAATATACAAGATTTAGAAACAGAAGAATTGAAAGTCTTCTTAAAACTTATTGAGAAAGGCAAAATAAAAGAAAACAAAATTTCTCAACTAATCACAAAATTTGAAAACTCAAGGAATCAAAGTAACAACATCAGTACATTGAATATCCAGAAATTAAGGGAAACCTTAAGAGCAGAACTACAAAATAGACTTTGAGTATTTTGATTGCTGGATTTAATTTACAAAGATTATATAGCTTTTGTTTATTGTTTATACATTCATAGTTTTCATGACTAAAACTTTAATCGTCATTTTTTTGTTTCTTTTTCTTAGGTTCAGCACTTTCTCCCTCATCATCACTTTGAGCATCTGAATCGTATTCCTCATCTGGGGACTCATCAGATTCTGAACCGCTGTTGAAATCTTCATCAGGGGATTCATCATCAGCTGATCCAAGATCTGCTTCACCATCAGATTCTGCAATTGCATTAGCTAACATTGCTTGAGCAATCTTTTCATCATTTCTCACTTTCAAGTTCTTTGATCTAAAGAAATCTTCCAATAAAGGTTGTTCAGCCCTATCTATATTACCAAAATTATGAGTTGGACCTCCATTTATTGTACTTATTTCCATATCAAAAGTTTTCTGAGCTGACCCTTGACCAACTCTAGCAAATGTAATTGATGCAATTTCAGAGTAAGGAATTAAAACTGTAGGCTTTGTTAAGAATAAAGCACATTTCTCCAAAGCATAAAGATGACCTTCATTTGCTTTCAATGAACATGAAATACCAGGTAAAGAATCTTTTGATACGTAAGAACCTGAAGTAATAATTCTACGTTCAGTGAAACCTTTCAACAAATTTCCAATAACGTTATATGTGCTTGCACTATACATTCTGTTGATTCTCCCCTTATATTTTTCTTCAAATTCTGCATCATCAACATTTAATTCAACTTCAATCTCTTCTTGTTCATCAAACTGTAATGTTAAGAAAGAGTATTTTGTTTGACCCTGCCTTAGAGGAGGATTTACTTGTAAAACGAGTAAATGATGTATACCATCAAGTTTTGGTAATGAGAAAATCCTTTGAATTTGAGTATATTGAAGTTTATAGTCATAAGTTTTACCCCTCAAACGTAAGAAATTTTCATACATATCAATATCGTAACGTCCTCTTGGTGTAAGGAACAGAACTTCTGCAAATGACACAATGACTTCACCAACAACTTGAGTAATATCAGCTTTAGATTTAAGTTCTTCAACAAATAGTTCAGCTTTAGATTTTAGTTTCTTTTCCTTCTTCGTATCATCTTCATTATTACCTTCTACATTTTCAGTTTCTGCATTGATTTCTCCCTTCTCCTTGTCCGCAACATCATCATCATCACCATCAATATCCATTTCATCATTGGCTTCTACATTTCCAGGGATATAAAATTTGATTTCAACCAATTCATCACCTGTTCTCTCAATGGAATTTTCAGGACGAACCAATTCCATTTCAACGGCAACTTCATTACGACCAGACAAATTTGTATTGGCAATTTCAGCATATGGGATTTCATAAGCTGGTTTATTAGCAACATTGAAAACCAACTCATTTCTTGCCATATTTATTTTACCCCAATTCCAACCTCTGAGTGAATGTTCTCTAGTCTCTAGCTGAATATTGAAATTCTTAGATAATTCATGTTTCAATCCAACAGAATCACGTTCATCGAAACCATCAAGAATAACAACACCCCTGTTCTTCGTATCAATTCTTAACTCATATCCTCTAGAGCCTCTAGACCAATAACAACTTGAAAGCTCGTCACTTGGAAGTAGGAAAGGTGTAGTTTTCGTTGTAGATCCAGGAACAGACTGTGCTTTCCAACCAAGACCTGAATCGGCGATTCTCATTCTGCCGGGAAGCTTGGATTGGTTCAAATATATTCTCTCGTATTCAGAAGACATATGACTCTATTATCAATGTTTGACGTTCTCAACAAACTGTCTATCTCGTTGTCTCTATTTGTAATTGCAAATCAACTGTGCTGTACCACACGCCAGACACGTAAAACAGTTCGAAAGAAAAGAACAGGTCCTCTGCGCGACCCGTGCACCAGAGCAAGCTACACACGTTCGAAAGAACGTTCGAACTCGTGGCAACGAGAGGTTTGGTTGTTCATCTTGCTCATCTCTCCTCTGTGTTGTACTTTCTGTCACCCCTCTTTTAGCTTGGAGTTTACTAACTGGTATATAATTAACAAAACATGTCTGCAGAAGGTGAGGAAGAATTACTCGACTATTCCGATTCTGAGGAAGTTCAACAGCAACAACTTTCTGAAGCTGCAACTTCTAATGAGAATGCAACTGAGACCGATAAGAAAGGTTCTTATGTAGGTATTCATACAACCGGTTTCAGAGATTTCTTATTAAAGCCAGAATTGATTAGAGCTATTGCAGACTGTGGTTTTGAACATCCATCAGAAGTTCAACAATCATGTATTCCACAATCAATTCTTGGTAATGATGTTTTATGTCAAGCCAAGTCTGGTTTAGGTAAGACAGCAGTTTTCGTTTTATCTACTTTACAACAATTAGATCCAACACCTGGTGAGATTTCAACACTTGTTATTTGTCATACCAGAGAATTGGCTTATCAAATTAAGAATGAATATACTAGATTTTCTAAATATATGCCAGAAGTTAAAACTGAAGTTTTCTATGGTGGTGTTCCAATTAAAAAGGATATTGAAATTTTAAAGAATAAAGAAACATGTCCACATATTGTTGTTGCAACACCAGGTAGATTAACTGCATTAGTTAGAGAAAATGCAATTAATTTAAAACATGTTAAAAATTTTGTTATTGATGAATGTGATAATGTTTTAGAAAGTCTTAACATGAGAAGAGATGTTCAAGAAATTTTCAGAGCAACACCATTTCAAAAGCAAGTTATGATGTTTTCTGCAACATTATCAAATGATATGAGACCAATTTGTAAGAAATTTATGAAGAATCCATTAGAAATTTATGTTGATGATGAGAAAAAATTGACATTACATGGTTTACAACAATATTATATTAAATTAAGTGAAGAAAAGAAAAATGTTCAATTGGCTAAGTTATTAGATACATTAGAATTTAATCAAGTTATTATTTTTGTTAAATCAACAAAGAGAGCAACAGCATTAAATCAATTATTAGTTGATTCTAATTTCCCATCAATTGTTGTTCATTCTGGTATTCCACAAGAGGAAAGAATTCAAAGATATAAATTATTCAAAGAATATAATAAAAGAATATGTGTTTCCACTGATGTTTTCGGTAGAGGTATTGATATTGAAAGAATCAATTTAGCTATTAACTATGATATGCCAAGTGAAGCTGATCAATATTTACATAGAGTTGGTAGAGCAGGTAGATTTGGTACTAAAGGTTTAGCTATTTCATTTATTGCGAATGAAAAGGATCAAGAAATTTTAGATCAAATTCAAGAAAGATTCGATGTCAAGATTCAAGAATTCCCTGAAGAAGGTGTTGATGCATCTACTTATATGAATACTTAGACGTAATTTATAAGATGTTTTTCTATCTATCACTTTCTCTGATACTTGTATAACTAAAATAATTGTACGATTTTTAAAGTAAAAATAAATCAAAGCAACGAAGTAAGATAACAAGTGGGAAAAGGGGGGAAATATCGGAGTGTAAGGTGATTTGATACAAAAGTAAACAGACAACAGAGAGTAAACAGACAACAGAGAGTAAACAGACAACAGAGAGTAAACAGACAACAGAGAGTAAACAGACAACAGAGAGTAATCCGATAAAGTGACTGGTAGCAGGGACCACGGACAGAAGCGATGCGACAGCTCAAGACAAGGCAAAGTAACAAAACAAAGGGAAAGGACGCAAATAAAAACGGACACGCCAGAGGCAGATATCGGACGACAACAGATCTCCGGAGAGCAAACAACAGAGTAAACAACAACGTAAACAACAACAACAACAACAGCAGCAGCAGCAGCAGCAGCAACACGGCAGACACGTCCGAAACCCGCAGTGCAGGACGCGTCAGCGGGCCCCAGGCCCAACGCGTCAATGGAGCGGAGCGCTGGCCCTGTCTGGCGCCGCCCTTGCACGTTGCATAGATATAAGACACGCTTTCCTTCCTCTTTGCCAGTTGCTTTCCTTCGTCTGCTTCCGGTTTTTCTCCCTCTTTCCCTTCCCAACCACTCTCTTAGGGATCAAGAACTTACGTCCGTATAAATGTCCACACAAGAAACCCCTTCCAAAGTCACCGCAAACCAACTCTCGTCGCTCGATATCGGTGCAGCGTCCAAATCAGACTTAACAGCTTCACTAGTTGCAGCTGCTAATGCCAAGGCCATTGCAGCAGGCTTGAAGCCACCTGTTGTTGCTGAGGAAGAGCTTGACGAGCATGCAAAGTTTCTAGCCAAACACAAAGTTCACAGACATAAATTGAAAGAAATGGAAAAGGACGAACCATTATTGATTGAAAATAAAAGAAGATTTGTCCTTTTCCCAATCAAATATCACGAGATTTGGCAAATGTATAAGAAGGCAGAAGCATCATTTTGGACTGCTGAAGAGATTGATCTATCTAAAGATTTACACGACTGGAATAATAGATTGAACGACAATGAAAGATTTTTCATTTCAAGAGTTTTAGCATTCTTTGCAGCATCTGATGGTATAGTTAATGAAAATTTAGTTGAAAATTTCAGTGCAGAAGTTCAAGTGCCCGAAGCTAAATGTTTCTACGGTTTCCAAATCATGATGGAAAATATCCATTCTGAAACCTATTCACTTTTAATTGATACTTATATTAAAGATCCAAAGGAGAGTGAATTCCTTTTCAATGCAATTGAGAATATTCCTTGTATCAAGGAGAAAGCAGATTGGGCAATGAGATGGATGTGTGATAAAGATGCCTTATTTGCTGAAAGATTAGTTGCATTTGCAGCAGTCGAAGGTATTTTCTTCTCAGGTTCATTTGCATCTATTTTCTGGTTGAAGAAGAGAGGTTTGATGCCAGGTTTGACATTCTCAAATGAATTGATCTGTAGAGATGAAGGTTTACATACTGATTTTGCATGTTTGTTATTCTCTCATTTGAATAACACCCCAGATACAAAGATTGTTCAAAAAATCATTACAGAAGCCGTTGAAATTGAACAAAGATACTTTACAGATGCGTTACCAGCTAATTTACTCGGTATGAACAAAGACTTGATGTGCCAGTATGTTGAATTTTGTGCAGATAGATTGCTCGTTGCACTCGGATCTGAGAAAGTGTACAAAGTCAGCAACCCATTCGATTTCATGGAGAACATCTCGCTCGCTGGTAAGACCAACTTCTTCGAAAAGAGAGTCTCCGACTACCAAAAGGCCGGTGTCATGGCCAAGACCAACAAGGAGGAGACCAGCGCCGACGGTGGCTTCACCTTCGACGACGACTTCTGATCTGGGTGCCGCTGTCCTCCTGTCTCGTCTTCAACCGCGTTCCCTCCTGCATTTTGCTTTCCATATATCCGTGTCTCCGCGATACTCTGTTCTACTGTGTAGTGTACTATAATAACATAAACGAATCGAATCGAAACGTCACCGCTGACGTAACGCTGGCCAGCAATCGACGCGTCGATCCCGCTGTCCTTGTTTCCGCGTCGATTGCGTCGATCGCTGCTTTCTGCGCTGGCACGAAACTGCAGCGGAAATCGAAGAAGCTGCGCGGTGAAAAATTTGTGGAAAAATCTGCGCTGCAGCGCCCCGTAGGGAGCACAGCTGAAAAATGGCAGGCTGCTGAAAAATGGCAGGCTGCGGGCCTGCAGCAGGGATCCACACCGGATCACTCACACACATACTAAACGGCATCACCATCTATCTATAACCCATCACCGCCAGCTCACTTCCCTACTGAAACCGTTTCTTCTCTTCCCAGCCTTCTAGGTTCTCTCCCCCTGTACCTGCTGCTTTTGTTTTCTGCTCTCGTTGTCGGCATCTGCTGTTAAATGAACGACGCCGTTCCGGATCCCACTAAAGTCTCAGCCAATTCAGGTGCAATGAATCGTGTTCGAACTTACAAAGAAGCGATTCAGGCTTTGAATACTCTTCAGTCAAATCATGCAACTATCGATGCTGTAAGGAAATCCGGTATCAATAGGAATTCGATGTTGATCCCGGAAATGATTGAATGGGTTAGAAGAATTGGTTATCATCCAAGGGACTTCAACAAATTGAACGTTATTCATATCACTGGTACAAAGGGTAAAGGTTCAACATGTGCATTTGTTCAAAGTATAATCAACCAATATCGTGTGCCCGTTATACTTTCAAATGTAAGTTCTGCTTCATTAAAGAATGAAATTATTGAAAATTCATTGACAGCAGTAAGTGGTGGTAGTAGTGGTAGTGGTAATGATACTTGTGTTGATTCGAATATTGAAAATAGTCGTTCATTGTCAAATTCTTCCTCTAATTCTATTCGTTCATTGGATTTACAGAAAATCTCTAAAATCGGTTTATATACTTCTCCACATTTGAAAACTGTTCGAGAAAGAATTATGATTAATGGTAAACCAATCAGTGAAGAATTATTTACAAAATACTTCTTTGAAGTTTGGAATCGTTTGGATAATTCAAAATCAGATTTAAATGTTTTCCCTCATATGGGTGAAGGTGTTAAACCTGCTTATTTCCGTTTTTTAACTTTATTGTCTTTCCACGCATTTATGAGTGAAGGAATAGATACCGCAATTTATGAAGTTGGTGTAGGTGGTGAATATGATTCAACTAATGTTTTCGAATCTCCAACTGCTTGTGGTATATCTGCTTTAGGTATCGATCATACAATAATGTTAGGTAATACAATCGAAGAAATTGCTTGGAATAAAAGTGGTATTTTCAAGAAAAATGCTGCCTGCTTTACTGTCAATCAACCAGAATCTGCTCTTAAAATTATAAGTGAAAGAGCTAAGGAGAAAGAAGTTGCATCTTTCCAAATTGTAAATGAAAGATCAGATTTAAATGATATTAAACTTGGTTTGAATGGTGATTTTCAAAGGCAAAATGCTTCTTTAGCTATTGCCCTATGTCATGCTCATTTAAACAAATTAGGTTATAAAATTGATATCGAAGATTTACCTGAAGAATTTATCAATGGTTTAGAAAGGGCAAATTGGCCTGGTAGATGTCAAATAATTGAAGATTCAAAACGTAAATCAGATTTAATCTGGTATATTGATGGTGCTCATACAAAAGATAGTGTAATTAGTAGTTCTCATTGGTTCACTCAAGTTACAAGTCCTGAGAAGAAACATGTTCTACTCTTCAATCAACAAACGAGAGAACCAAGTATTTTATTGACTTCTTTGTTTAATGAACTAGCATCTTCAAATATTAAGTTTGATCACGTGATTTTTACAACTAATGTTACTTGGTCAACAGGTGAATATAGTGATGATTTAGTTTCTATTTATACAGATGATAAAGCAGTTGCTTCATTAGATGTTCAAACTCAAATGGCTGAGATTTACAATAAACTTGATAAAAAGGCACGTAAACATTTGTTCCACGATATTGAAACAAGTGTTAACTTTATCAGAACTTTAGAAGGTCCAATCGATGTGTTTGTTTGTGGTTCCTTGCATTTAGTTGGTGGCTTTTTGGTCGTTCTCGATGGAAAAGCAAACTAAAAAAAAAATATTATAACGCGTGTTCTATCATCATCATCATCATCATCATCATCATAAGTCAATCTTTTACCATGTTTTCACTAACGTCCATTCCTTATTATTCTAACTTTCTTTTAATATAATAGTAATATTTTAGCTTTTGATTATGTTTATTATTGTATATATATATACTTGGGCAGCATCTTGCATTTTAATCTCTCAAACTGCATAATAAGAGTGATAAGCACGGGATTCCCCGATTCCCGCGACATGAATTTCTGTGGTAGGGAACTATTTCAAATCTTTCTTCTATTCGATTCTTTAACTACTACCATCACATCATTTTTATAACTCCAGAACTTCAATTATCATAGATTGAATTTTAATCTAGAAATGTCAAATAGATCTATCATTGATGAGCGAGCCACTTATATCAAAGTATGTGAAAACTAGCTCTTTTTTCTTTTCACAGAACAATTTTACTAACATTGAATTAATCAATTGTACTTCAATTAGAGATCAGAGGACTATATAAATCTTATGAAAAAATTCTCGCAAAGAGATCTAACTAATGTTGGTAACTATAAAATTTTAGAAGAAATTGGATCCGGAGCTTTCGGTAAAGTTTATTTAGGTTATCATACATTATTACGTTTAAAAGTTTGTTTAAAGAAAGGTAATAGAAATTTATCAATTTCTAGTTCAAATTCAAGCTCAAATTCAAGCTTAAGTTATACAAATGATAATTTAATGAGAGAATTTTATTATTTGAAAGAATTTAAAAATCATCCACATATTACAAAACTTTATGAAATTATATTCACTGAAAATTCTGTATATATGATTTTAGAATATTATCCATCAGGTGACCTTTTCGAATATGTTACTAAAAATGGCAATTTAGATATTGATGAAGCTTTAAGAATTTTTGTTCAAATAGCTGGTGCAGTCTATTATTTACATCAAAGTGGATGTTGTCATCGTGATTTAAAACTTGAAAATGTACTTCTTGATAAAAATATGAATGTTAAACTTTCAGATTTTGGATTTACAAGAGAATTACCATTTATACAACATGGCCCTAAATCTTTACTTACTGAATATTGTGGTACAGGTGCTTATATGGCACCTGAAATTGTTCAAAGGGTACCATATTCAGGTATAAAAATTGATATTTGGGCATTAGGTGTAATTTTATATACCATGTTAGCCGGTGAAATGCCTTTTGATGATTCGTTGAGTTTAAAAGATTTAGAAAATGTAATTATTCATGAAACTCCAAAATTCTTGAAAGATATTGAAAAGATTAATTTAAATTCATCAAATAAAATTGAAAATATTAAATTATTAATGAATCAAATGTTATCTAAAAATGTAGATGGAAGGTTCAATTCAATTAGTGAGATTTTAAAACTTCCTTTCTTAGAAGAGTATGGTGCATTGAAACAATTGAAAATTGTAGACAAATTAATGACTGAAAACAGAAATGGTAAAAAAAATTGGTCATCGTTAAGTTCAACTGAAAAATCTCTCTTTAAAGATTTAGTAAGTGCTGGAATAGATCGAGAGGTATTAAAACGTGCAATTCAAGAAGAAACTTTGGATTCTGTCTATGGTTTGTGGTCATTATTACAGGTTCAAAAACTGAAAAAGGATAAAAAATCAAAAAGAGCAAAAAGTCGAACTATGTTGAAGCTAACGAAAACGAGATCAAAATCGATAATAGGTAATGCAAGACAAGCTTTTAGTCCCTCACCAACACAATCTGATACAACAAGCTCAACATTTTTATCTAGAAATGGATCAACTAAAAGACAAGATGAATCAGAGAAATCATCATTGATCAGATCAACATCTTTGGGCAAGAATAAACATCTCTCTGGCAAAGAATCATCGGAAAAATTAAATTCTATTGATGAATACCCTAAACAGAAAATTTCACATGATGAATTGAGTGTTATTTCTAGAAATACACAACACTCTGATGATTCTAAGAAAGCAAATAAAAACAAGTTACTTAAGCCATTTTTGAAAATATTCAAATCAAAGAATAATGATGAGAGTAAATGGAATTCCAAAAATTTTGATAATTTATCAAACTATGATATACAAGAAAATAAATTTGATTCAAATGATTCTCGACTTGACATACTAATGCCAGGTGAAAAATCGACAAAAACTTCTTCGTCTAAAATACAATTTGATCTTTCTTCCCCTATCACTCCTGATAAGACGAAAAAGCTAAAACGTGCAAAGGCAACCAGACCTGGATCAGAGATATCTCTTTACTCTGGCCATTCAATGGTTTCAGAAACTTCCAATAATTCAGGATATATAACAGGTTGTTCGATGGACAACAATATGTTAAATTTGATGAATACTGCTAATAATCATCTAAATAGCGTAACTTATGATATCAGCCATAATGGAACAATCAAGCAAATGGAAAGGAATTCTAGCTCCAATTTAAATTTGAAATTGATCAATACTGATAGTCAACAAAATAATGAAACTCAGCAATTTTTGAGCTCTCCCCAAAACTCAAACAAACCAAGATTTTCAAGAGCTATTAGTGATTGGTCTGTTACATTTTCTCAAGCAGAATCACCAAACTCCTCTTTTGTTGCTCTTTCTAGAACAAATTCTGTTGATTCATCTACAACAAGGAAAAAAAAGGGGAACAATACAGTTCTTACATCTGTGTTTATGCCCAGCTCAACAGTACCTCGCTTAAATAGAGGTATATCACCTCTGAACTCTAAAATGACAACCAAATGGGTTGCACATAATTCGGATATCCCAAAAATTAAACCATCATTCACTCTTGATGATCGAGAAAGGTTGATAATTGAAGAAGAATCTACTGAATTGGATGAAGATGAAGATGAAGAAGATGTAGTTGATATGAATGTAATGAATGTAATGAATGTGGAAAATATAACAGAAGATGATGATGATGAATTGGAATCTACAAATAACTTCTACAAGTATAAATCTTCAAACTCTACAAGCACAGGACGATCTACGAGAAGTGGAAGAATTTACATGCGAAAAAAAAATATGAGGTTCCCTATTCCTCCAGTTACAGAAGAAAATGATCAAGAATTGGAAGATGATGCGGATGTCGAGGAAGATAATCATGATGAATACGATGATCCGAATGATACGGATCTAGATTATTCAAGATATACTTTGTCGGATGACCAAAGCCACAAAAATATAGATGGAAATACAACTCAAGGTTCTATGAGAATAATTAATGGTAAACTCAATAGACTCTCTTTGAAAGAGTCTGACAGGTCAAGCTCATTAACTAGAAAACGACCTCATGAGAGTATGTCGTCTCCTTCACCTGGTAACGTGCATTCATCAACACGTGTTTACTCACCCAAACCTATAGTATCAGATGTTGTTGCTAACAAAATGCTGCAAAATTTAGAAAACAACATATCCTCTACTTCTTCAGATTTAACGCAACATACATAAGTATACAATAAAAATCTGGTTCCCAGCTGTTTCAACTCGCTTATTTCGGAGTTCGGCCTTGCTCGGTTAGTCACGGAGTATGGCGATGAGCTTCTCGGTTATACGCGGAGAGCGGAACGACGTGCAATGATTTTCTTTCTTGTTCTCTGGGGGCTATATACCGTCGGTTATTGACGGCTAATCTCAGCTTAGCGCGGGTATACACGGGAAAGCCTATTTTTAAGTTCATAACATGATTCTAACTAACTTTCACAAATGTTGTTGCGGTTGTAACAGTTCCGTCTTCCCTCCATTCTACAAAGATTTAAAGAAGGAGCAATCCCCCCTTATTCAAAAGCGCAATAATTTTATTTCTTTAGTAAAGCTTTTTTTTTCCTTTAGTAACCACATTGGAGTATGTTACAAGCTACCCCCGTTCTTAGAGATTCAAATGCAGATGCAGAGCAAAAGCTTTTAGATCAGATAAAAGTTCAAAAGCAACAAGAAGTTGAAATTCCTCTTGGTGAGTATATCTTTAGAAGGATTGCACAGATTGGTGTCAAATCTATCTTTGGTGTTCCAGGTGACTTTAACCTTAAATGGTTAGAGCAAATATACAATGTTAGGGATATCAACTGGATTGGTTGTTGTAATGAGCTAAATGCAGCATACGCTGCTGACGCTTATGCAAAAGCTTCACAACATATGGGTGTTGTGTTAACAACCTATGGTGTTGGTGAGTTGAGTGCACTAAACGGTATTGCAGGTGCGTATACCGAATATGCTCCAGTGCTTCATCTTGTTGGGACAAGTGCAATGAAATTTAAGAAAAGTCCAAATACGTATAATATCCATCATCTTTCAGGTAATCTCAAAAATTATAAAAAAAGTGACCATTATAAATATGAAAGAATCGCTTCAGAATTTGCTTGTGATACTGCCTCCATAGAAGAGGACGTAGAAGATGCATGTGAAATGATTGATAGAGTTATCTTAAATGTATGGAGAAACAGTAGACCTGGTTATATTTTTTTACCATGTGATTTGACCGAGCTTAAAATAAGCGCAAAAAGATTAAATACTCCAATCAACTTACATTATGACTTTAAGGCTTCAACATCTAAACTTGAACTATGTGTTGACAAAATCCTTGAAAAAATGTACGATGCTAAAAATTTGTCAGTTCTAGTAGATGATTTTATCAGAAAGTTTAGAATGGATGATGAATTTGAAGAACTTCTTACAAAGTTAGATAATAAAGCAAACTTATACTCTGCTGTTGGTTCTAAAGGTATTATTGACGAATATAAGAATCCAAGATTTGTCGGTACTTACTTTGGTAAGCATGAACAGTCGATTGCAAAACTAATTGAAGCAGCTGATCTAGTTTTACATATAGGAAAATTTGACCATGAAATGAACAATGGTGCATTTTCTTTTAACTTGAAACAAGAAAATCTTGTAATATTATCTCCAGAATATATTCAGATAGGTGATGAATTTGATGAGACTTTGACGATGATGGAAGTTCTCCCAGCACTGATTTCCAAGATTGAGACTGATAAGATTACTAATGCAGATCTTTATGAGAAGCCAGCAAAATACTACGAACTGCCAGATAATAGAAGCCGGGTTGCTGCTTTACAGGAAGAGGATTTAATCAAATCTTTGAATACTAATTTGAAAGAAAATGATGTTTTGATTGTAGAAACATGCTCATTTTTGTTTGCTGTGCCCGATTTAAAGCTTAGGAAATCAAAACTGATCTTGCAATCTTACTGGGCATCAATTGGTTATGCTCTACCAGCAACCCTGGGCGCATCTCTAGCATTGAGGGACTTTAACTTGCCTGGTAAAGTTGTTTCTATTGAAGGTGACGGTTCGGCTCAAATGACATTACAAGAACTCTCTTCTATGTTGCGGTATAACATTGATGCCACACTTGTTCTTTTGAATAATTCCGGATACACAATTGAAAGAGTTATAATGGGTCCTTATAGTTCTTACAATGACATCAACTCTGACTGGCAATGGTGTGATCTGCTAAAATGTTTTGGTGATCTCTCAAAGCAAAAGTCTGAATCTCATAAAGTTACTACACCTAATCAACTGAACAGCATTCTTGGTGATGATTCAATACGTACTAATGGAAAATTCAAACTACTAGAATTGATTTTACCTATGTTTGATGTACCACAAAAACTTGAAAGTTTTGTCAAAAAGTAATATATGCAGATTGTGTAACAAATTATGTACTCTAGCTATCAAACCGACAATAACGTATTGTGCAACTTGTAGAAAAACAGAGACTGTAAAAAGAAATGTAATTACAGACTGAACAGGAGAGATTTTGTTTCGAAAAATTTTTCATCGGCGAAATGTGAAAGGGTATCTATTTGTTGTTACGAGAGATTAATGATGTCCTACGGACATATGGTCGACCCACTCCAACTTATTTGTAGTACTTGTCAGACAGCCACCCATTCCCATCTCCAAATATCACTTCCGAAGAAGTACATAAATGAAGACAAAGATCATCGCTCCTTTATTTACCTGGTGAAAAAAGGAATAAAAAGTGAAAGTTGTTGCGTGGCCTATCCAGATGACTAGATTACTAAGAATCGTAGGCAAAACTGTAATGATAAACCACTAATCCCTCCCACAAGGGGAGAAACCATAAATCTCACTTTGAGGGTATGGGGGTTCTATCTCATCAACCAAGTTGGAATCAGTGGCTCTTGAGAAGAGTCAAAAAGAGACGAATCCTATAGAAATGATCCTATGAAGTACGTCGACGGAGAAAGAAAGAGAACAAAAGAGGTTTCCACTCTGCAGTTAAGAGTGAGAAGCACTCCCTTTTATAGGAACCGGCACAAGTGAAAAAAATTAGCTATTCAGGCTGTGCAAAGGTAGCACGAAGAGGGCATTGGCAATTCCTGCAAGCCATCCGGTGCGGGTTACAAAAAGCAAGCAGTGTAACGTAAACGACCAATGATGCAACAGCTCGACGCAAGTTTGAAGTTGAGTCATGTGGGCAGTTCAGTCACTCAAAAAGAAATAGCAGTCAGAAGGAGCTGTATTTTTTTAGACAAAAACTATGCTATTAATCTCGAAAAAGAAACTATCTGATATTCAATCCTGAACTACGGAGAAATATCGTTATTTTTCCTGTATCAGTACCACTGATACTTGAAATACATTTTTCTTTTTGTTATGAATTTTTTTCTTTGACTGCTAGATTGAACAACCAATTCGGACTTATAAAGTGTCTCTACTTTTTAGATGAAAAGTAATTCATGGATGTTTAATCGTAAGTAGCCCACAGTCTTAAGTAGTCCACAGCCTTATCTGTTGAAGTGAACATTTTTTTTTAGGCAAGTTTTTTCTTATGATGTTAATTTTATCGATTTTGATTACAGGTTAGGTGATAGTTTATATGAAGCTTGTAGCTTGATTAAACTTTTTGCTCTTTACGTCATTCAAAACTGTCAGCTTCGCTAAAGCATAGAAAATAGTAGTCAAGGGCCCGAAATTTAGGGGGCTCGTTGGGGGTATACAAATTTTGAGATACATTTGAATTATGGTTTTAATACACAAATTGTGATATGTATCAATAAAAATTACATACTATGTCAGACCTAAGTTTGAAAGTTGGAAGTATTCAACGGGGCTTTGTTAAATCTTGCAAACCCTTTGGGGTATTTGTATCGATACCAGGAGAACAAAAAGAAGGACTTTGTCATATATCAGATCTTGAAAAGGCAAACATTTATCCTAGACGAGGAGAAGAAATATTTGTTAAAGTGCTTCGTGTGGGAGATGATGGAAGAATCTCTCTCAGGATGAGCGATGTTGATCAGAAAACTGGAAAATTAAAAGAACCTTCAAAAGTTTACAACTCAATGGCCGAGAAAAGTTTCAAGCGTCGGCACCACATGGATGCATGGGAAATAAACCAACTCAATGCAGCTTATGGTGTAAAAAAACAAAAGATGATAAGGAACGACGAAGAAGATCCTTATGCTGAAGTGGATTCTGTGGAAGAAATTGAAGACGGAGAGGAATCCATCGAAGTTCAGCTAAACAAATCTGTACCACCTTTTCTAGAGCCATACAAAGAAAAAATACAAAAGTTTGACTCTAAAGTAAAAGGTAGAGGGACACCACAGAAAGAAATTAAACTAAATCAGAAGACAGCCACGTTAGATTTACTTGCAAATAATGGGAGTCAATTGATGAAGGATGCTAAGCTCCAGAAAAGAAATAGGCTCAAGGAAGAAGAAAAAAGAATATCGGAAATTAGAAATAGCAAACTGAACGATGATCCTGTTATGAGGAAAAAGCTGGAAGAAGAATTAGCTAGGCAAGAAACGTTAATTGAAATTGAAAAGAAAGCTTTAATAGATTGGAAGAAACAAGCACGAAACCAAAATTACGGGATAAAGTCTAAACTCAGCATACAAGAGCAACGTGAATCTTTACCAGTATTTCAGTCAAGAAGTGACCTTTTAAACGCAATTAAAGACAATGACTTTATTGTGGTCGTTGGTGAAACTGGTTCTGGTAAGACTACACAGATAACGCAGTACCTAGCTGAAGATGGCTATTCTCAGAATGGAATTATTGCATGTACTCAGCCAAGGCGGGTGGCTGCTATCAGTGTGGCAAAGCGTGTTGCTGAAGAGGTGAATTGTAAAGTTGGGGACGAAGTCGGTTATACGATAAGATTTGAAGATTGTACAAGCTCCAAAACGGTTATCAAATACATGACCGATGGTATGCTACAAAGAGAAGCCTTAGTAGATCCTTTGATGTCAAGATATTCAGTGATAATGCTTGATGAAGCACATGAACGTACAATTGCGACAGATATCTTATTTGCCTTACTACGTGATGCCGTACGAAAAAGAAATGGGACCCTCAAATTGATTGTTACATCTGCAACACTAGATTCAACAAAGTTCTCAGCTTACTTTGACAATTGTCCTGTTTTTCACATTAAAGGGCGTACCTTTCCAGTTAAAATCTATTACACAAAAGCACCAGAACTTGATTACATAGAAGCAACCATTGATACAGTTATTGACGTTCATATTAACAACCCACCAGGTGATATATTGGTATTCTTGACAGGTCGTGACGAAATTGAAGCTTGTTGTGAAACAATTGTTCAAAAATTGGGGATTTTATGCAAGTCAAATCCTAATATATCAGAACTTCTTGTTTTACCGATATACTCTGCAATGCCTTCGGAAATGCAAAGTAGGATTTTTGAGCCCACCCCAGAGGGAAAAAGAAAGGTTGTCATAGCAACAAATATTGCAGAAACATCGATTACCATTGATGGAATTTTCTATGTCATTGATCCTGGATTTGTTAAAGTCAATGCCTATGATCCAAAACGGAGTATGGATACTTTGATTATTCAGCCAATTTCTAGAGCGCAAGCTGATCAAAGAGCTGGTAGAGCTGGTAGAACTGGACCTGGTAAATGTTATAGGCTTTATACCAAGAATGCTTACTCAAAAGAAATGTCAGCAAATACAACACCGGAAATTCTAAGACAGAATTTGTCGCATACTATTCTTATGTTGAAGGCCATGGGAATTCATGACATCCTCAACTTTGGGTTCATGGACAAACCTAAGGAGGAAGCTATTTTAAAAGCTTTGGAGGAGTTATACATTCTTGATGCATTGGATGAAGAAGGCAAGCTAACAAAGCTTGGACGTACTATGGCTTATTTCCCGATGGAACCAATGTTAGCAAAAACATTGATAAAATCTTTCGAGTTTGATTGCAGCTATGAAGTTATTGAGATTATAGCAATGTTAAGTGTGCCTGATGTATTTTACAGGCCTCGTGAAAAAAGAGACCTTGCGGACAAGATGAGAAGAAAGTTCGACGATTTCAATGGTGATTTGCTGACATTATTACATATTTATAAAAAATGGGAACAGACAGGATATTCTAAGGATTGGTGTAGTGACAACTTTTTACACGAAAAATCAATGAAAAAAGCAAAGGACGTTAAAGAGCAGATTATAAGCCTAATTGAAAACATTCAACACCGAGAGAAAGGACTGGTGCTTGTTCTATCGAGCTGCAAGAATAAACTCGACAACGTGCGTAAAGCATTTGTTTCAGGTTTTTTCAAAAATAGTGCCAAAAGAGCTACAAACCATGGACATCACGATGAAGCTGGAAGTTTCAAAACACTTGCAGATAATTTAACTGTGTATATGCATCCAAGTTCTTCCTTATACCGGGCTCCGGGTGTTGAGTATGTGATTTATCACACATTAGTTTTGACAAATAAGGAATATATGCATTGCACTACCAAAATAGAGCCTCAATGGCTAACACAGTATGCACCTAAAGTATTTAGAATGGCTGATGAAGGAGAACTTGGAATAGCTAAGAAGAGAGAACGAATTCAACCATTATATAACAAGTTTGACCGCAGTGAAAGTTGGAGGTTAAGCAAAGGGCGTCGCTGAATTATAACTTTCAATATATAAAATTCTGTAAGCTAGTCTGCTTCGCTGTTTGATATCAAACCTATTAATTTTGAATCTTTTTTAGCTAGTTTGAGGTGAATGTTATTGTCAAATAAATTTCGTCCATCAAACCGAGTAATGCATTCAAAAGCTTCTTCTGGAGATGAAACAACTATCCATGCTTGCCCTCTATAGTTTTTCAAAGGGTAAGTGATCTGTAAAACATCAGCACAAGCAGAAAATAGAATGTATAAGTTTTTTTTCAGTTTATAAGGTTTAATATGTGTGTTGAGGTTCGATACATAAATTGTATAAGAGGCTTCACTTTTCTGACGTTTGATATTTTTATGCCCCTTTTCAATAGTAACAGTACTCTTCCTTTTAGCTGCCATCCTGCTGTTTTGACTGAATAATCAATTTTGTATGTACTACATGCGATTACAAAGAGTGTATTCAGCTGTTGTTTTGCGGGATGTTCGAATTATGTCGACGCGTCGAGAAAATAGACTTCAATAGTTGTCACTGTACTAGCACTACAAAAGAAGATAATCAATATTTCAGCAGTACTTGATATTATTAATATATATAGATTGTATAATTATAGACCTCGACGGAAATCAAGGAAATTTAGTTTCCGATGTCCTCATTCCAAAGCTCTGGTTTCTCTTTGATAAACTGAGTCATTATATCTTTACATCTTTGGTCATCCATATTGTGAACTTCTACATTATGCTTTTTCAACCAATCTTCTCCTCCTAAAAACGTTTCATTTTCACCAATGACAACTCTTGGAATTTTGAAAAGTAATGCACTTCCTGTACACATGGTACAAGGACTTAAAGTTGAATATAAGGTACACTTTGAGGTGATTGATGCAGGTATTCTACCAGCATTTTCAAAGCAAGATATTTCAGCATGTAAAGTCATAGAACTTTTCTGAACCCTCATGTTATGTCCACGCCCTATAATAGTTCCATCTTCATGAATCAAGCATGCTCCAATAGGAATGCCTCCTTCTAGGTATCCTTTCTTGGCCTCTTCGTATGCTATTTCTAAACCTTTAGAATCGTCCCAAACCATAGTGTATATTGAACTGAAAAGAATGAAATTCTAAGAAAAAAACGGTAGCCAACTCAGTCTTCACAAGATAGATCGTAGTCGTTTGCAAACAAGCTTAAGGCTACTCTCTAGCGGTTTAACCTTATGAATTTTTTCCGAGGGTTGAGGGCAGTCACACTAAATCTTGGTCTAAACAAAGCCAGCTTGTTTTTCTATTTAAGCTACGAATAAATATTTCTATACATCAAATGGTACTAATTGGAAACTACATCTGCATGTTGAGCCAATCCCAATTTTGCTCATGCTCCTCTACATTGATACCTTGATGGTTCGTAGAACTCGATACATGATTAAAACTTGGTTCTTCATTATTGGACGCCAAAAAAGATTCATTGAATGAAGAAACATCAATAGTATCATTAAAAAAAGGAGCATTTGATAAATTTTCTGACGATTGCAAAGTATTAGATAAATCTGATTGAATAGTATTGACTTCGTTGGGAATTACTTGTCTATTTGATATTGATCCAGTTGTAACAGTCTTAGGTAAAGAACTTGTATTACTTTTTGTTACAGCAATCTTGGAAATTGGTGTTGGGTCGAGATCATCACCGTCGGGCTTGTTGTTATTTTGTCCTTTTTTCTTCTTTGATAGATTGCCTCCTCTCTGTCTTTTCTTTATAACATCAGTTTTGAGACTCAATGGCCTAACAACGCCATGAAGCTTTAGGAAAAGCCCACAAGCATTGCATAAAGGTTTTCCTTCTGGGTTTCTTCTCCACAAAGGAGTAGTTTTTGTATGACAGTTTGTGCAAGAAATCTCCCCTTCATTTCCATCTCCATTCGATGGAGTGAGTTTACTGGGGGACGAAGAATCCCTTCCTGGTGTAGATAATGCCGATGATGAATTCAAATTGGGTGCTGGTGTGGTTACCTGGATGAGGTCATTTTTCTTCTTTCTTGCTGATATCGAAGATTTTCTTCTGGTTGAAGATGAAGCCTGCTTTTTGGCGATTCTGGTGCTTTGTTTAGAATTTTCTGTTGGTGATGGTGGTCTTTGCTCTTTTATAAGATCATTTTTAGTGGGCAAAACGCTATTTTTATCAAACATGTTGACATCTCCGTCTAAATCAAATCTAATATTGGGGTGGTTGGAGAGATTTTGGTTATTATTGTGGTCATTGTAAATGCTAAAATCAAAATTATCAAATTGCAAAGGTGGAAACATTCCATCCATTTGTCCATTTGGAGAAACACCGAAATTTTGCTGGTTGATGCCAATGTCATTTGTTTCTTCGGTTTTAGTTTCAAAGTGCATGGGTGACTGCAAACTTGCATGAGAAAGTGAATTTTCATGATCTAGTTGCGACGGTACTGATGTATTTGTTGCGCCAAGATTTGAAAAGTTGATAGAATCAAAAGCATTATTGCTCAATGTGGGTGATGCAGATTGTGGAAATTTTGAAAGTATATCATTGTATTCGGAATTTTGTTTTGAAAGTGCTATAGAAGAAAGTGACGTTGATAAAGATTGAGAGTGAAAGTGAGACAGAGAATTAGACGAGTTCATTTGTGATTGTTTAGAATGTTGTAGATCTCGTGCATTGGAAGCTGTGTGTTGGTTTTGGAAAGACTGTGCTAACTTAGATGGCTGTTTATGATTAGCTGCGTTGATTTCTTTCCTTATGTACCCACTCTTGAAAGGCTGGGAGCTTTGATTACTTTGCGTTGATAAATAGGATTCACTACTCGAAAGTGACTTTATATGATCAAGATAATCAAATTCAGATTTTATAGGTCGTGGCTGGTGTAGATAGTTTGTAGTATGTTCTGCATGCTGCTGCCCCTCGTCCAAAAGATTATCATCTGAAATATCGGGAAATCTTGGCCAATCGGTTTCATTAAGTTTGTTGATAGTTGACTCTAGTGTGCCCTCCGAACTCAAAGGCTTTTGACTGGACAGAAAGTTTCCATCACTAACGTATTTTCTCTCTTGAGCTCTCTTTGCTTTTTGCATATTGAGATACATAAGTCGCCATGTCAAATTTTCCATTCGTGAACGATAGGGCAGCCCAGCTTTTGCTTTCGAGTACATTCGCCAAAGTATTGTTGCTGATCCTTTTGTTATATCTTCCGGGTTTGGAGAATGCATGTTCAAAAGGTGATGTTTATGTCAGATGTAGTAGTTCCAATAACAAAAAAATGCGATTTTGCTCCCTGAAAATGATGAGTGATTGAAACTACCAAGACTTTAGACAGATGAAAGAATCACAAAATATAGTATAATGGAAAACGTCAATATGATTGACACGGAGAAATGTACCCATCACGACAACCGCTTCAACCGCAACATCGTTTTTCCTAGATTCAGATTTTGAAAGCAAGCAGAATGCGGAAACGGTAACGTAGACGCTATCGATATCAGCATCGTCGGGCGAGCATTCTTATTGGTCAGATAAGAATCGTATCTGTGTCGCGAGGCGGAAAAAATCCCATCCAATCTGATGTCACGTGAATTACGTTGAATTATTATCGTTGTTTTAGTTGATTTACGTGAAAGTGGTTAAGGGTATACAAATGCCAGCCAAAGTTCCTGGTGGCTGAACAGAGGGTAGAGACCGGAAGAAGCTGGTATATTATTAGATCTAAGCTTTCTTTGAAAGATTTAGCATGACCAAGCTCAACCTGGTCCATTACCGCCTTGACTTTGACATAATTTTTCCAATGTTTTTCTGAGCTCAGTGTCATTTGTGCAATACTCACTGTCTTCTACGGAATTTGCATTTTTTACTGCAGAAACAATATTCAAGTTGACACCGCTGCTGCGTCTCTTTTGTTTCTCTGTTTTGAGTTCATATTCGTCGAATAATACTTCACTCATGCGTAACCTTTTCAATTCCACTTTGTTACTTTTACTAAACGTTGAATCACTTGCAACAACTCCGTTATAATAACTAATCAACTTATTCATGTCAACCCCCAAATCCATAAGACCTTTGTTAGGGTCTTTACCCAACTCAATCAAATCCAGCTTCAATGCTAATCCCTCAATCATCTGGCTTAATTCTCTAACTCTATCATCCTCATTTGCTTCATTCAGTACATCCAAATGCTCTTCCACAGTAAACACAAAACTATCCAGCAGTTTTCTATCTCTAATTTCAGTAGCAAAACTGGAAAGAAAATTATTCAGCTCCCCTAACTCGTTTGCAGTACTAACTATTCGAGTAGTAAACATCAATCCTTTTCGATTCCATCTACTCTCTTCGATTCCTAGTCTCCAGGTGAAATTTCTGAAAAATGTACTAGCATTATCAAACTCTTCCTTTTGATCAATATAAACACTTTCGCTTCCCATTATACTCATAATAACACAAAGTAAAACTTTACGAATATATTTCAGGGCACGTATCATTCTCACTGGTTCATTAGACCACACACAGCAACAACTATTGGGATCTTTTAAAACGCTTCGTATAATTTTTATCTCTTCCGATCTACCATCAAGTCCATAGACCGCTAAGTACTTCCATAATGTAACTATGTTAATTCCGAGGTCAACTATATTTCCAATACGCCTCAATATCACAAAAATAAAAAAGTGCATTGAACTGTTCATTATATTGGTACTTGAACTTTTTCTTCTTTTTAAATTCCGGCTAGAACTCAAGCTTTTTGCAATAAAATTGTTTTCTAACTTAACTAAATTCTGTGCCAAAGTTTTAGTTCTAACGATCAACATTTGAGTATAAAGCTTGATACCTACAAGTGAGTTATTTGACATGTTTAAGATCGAAATTGACAGGATCATGATTTTGATTTTAGCTTTTGTATCAATTGCTTGGAAATGCTTTCGAAGAAAACAGTTCAATGAAAAGGCCATTAATTGCGGTCGAATTGAATGTAACAGTAATGGGTATGGTGTTTGTTTGAGTGGAAGTGACACTATATTTGAATCTTTTTCTGAACACGTTAATGTAACATTAGGCTTGTCAGAGTCGTCCATGTTCATTTGGTTCGATGTTATCTCAAATTTGAATTTCTCAAAGAGAGCTTGCACCTCCTCGTATACAGTATCTTTATATTCAATAAGACCAGATACATAGTTATCAAGTAGATGATCAATTTCCAACTTTGTTTGAGTGTTTCCTTCCAAGATGTCTGTTACATTGGTCTGATCATCCTGGTAAGTCTTACTGCCGAGGCTATCTCTATATCGTTGTCGTTCAAGACCACACTGTTCATAATGTATCACTGTATTTTCTGAATCATCTACTTCATCGTATATCTCACTCTCACTTTCTTTGGGCATTTGATCTTTACCCCCCAATTCCATTTCATCAGCTTTTGAGACTAAAGCAACATGAGAATCGATCCCATTACCCATTTCTAGTGTAATAGCACAAATTTCCCCTAGTAGGTTTGTCTTTCCAAATCAAAAGAAATTTTTTCCCTTTTATACCGACAAGCTTGATTGAAAACCTCTCTCGAACAACTAATATTATGATCCTGGTAGGTACAATAGATCAGTTTTTCTTTCAATGTTTACCTTTCAAAAGATCACTTTGTAATTCGCGACATCAATATTTTAGAAAATTTGAGGGTGACTGAGATAGTGATATTCGTATTCGTCGCTGATGTCAAGTATCTGGAAACCAGTATTTTCAGATTGACTAAAAAGAAAAGTCTGAATTCAATAAAGTAAACGCGTATATATCAAATAGTGGAGTATTACGGTTAATATCTGGCGTAGTATCTTTTGTTATGTCATATTTGTCGTGTATATAAGACTTACATAAGGAAGAGTACATACACTGTTATATTTGAGATAGCACTTCTCTCAAGTAGGTACTACGTTCATTGCTTATTCCAGGCGTGGTATTACAGCTTCAATACTCCATTACACCACAATTAGCAAAGTATTTTTATTATTGGGTAGATGATTATAGTTAGATAGTAGAACACACTCTGAATATCAAGAGTATAAGGTGTTTACCTTATTTACCAATTAACCGGAAATTGAACAAGGTGGGAAGATCTAGTAAATTTTAAATTACCAGAAGGCAGTGTTTGGGGAAAGCGTTGACACAGAGCTAAAATACTAACGATATCATAGGATTGGCCATACTTATGAGCCCTAGTGAATGTTAAAAAAATAAAAACTCAACCAAGTTAAAAAGTAATTAACCTGACCAAAAAAAATACTATAAAAAATTTTAGAGTACTGTGAGGTAGTCTATAGTATACAGTTTTGGGTTTTGTAACAATATGAAACGCTGGGCTTCATCATATAGCATCTGGAGATCCTCTTTTTGCTCTCATGCACCAAAATTTGTCAATAAGACGTATCCATATCAGTGTGGATAGCTAGATGTTCTTTATATAGTTTATTGCCATAACCCAAAAGTCAAAAGGCTTATATACTTCCTCCAAGATATAGGAGGTCATTGCAAGTCATATCCAAGATCAATATATGGACTATGGACTTATTGATTTTCCAAAAAAGTAAATTCCGATACCGGGAGTCGAACCCGGGTTTGCCCGGTGAAAGCGGACCGTGATAGCCGTTACACTATATCGGAAAGTATTTATTTGTAAAGTTGTTGGTGGTCAAGTCGTAATACTATAATTGACAACTTAACTCAACCCTGATGTGTTGGATCTTAGTTATTCTTCAATTGAATGCGCTCGTTCTAGTTATACTGTAGACCAGTGTGGTGGGCCAGGAACGGGTATGGTAAAGATTGTTAATAGAGATTGTTTCACACTAATCTCTGCTTGACTCTCAAACACCAACCCTCTATTAGAGTGGTCCCCT
>JANIWQ010000127.1:0-28171 GCA_030555725.1 Pichia sp. yHMH446
GGCCGCGTGCGCGGCCCAGTACGCGCGGTTGTCGAGCACAAACGACGCGTCGCTGACGCGCGCGCGCTGGTGCACCGCGGTCACAAAGAACTCGAGGAAGTGGAACAGCGCGACCGCGGCGACGTACGCGCACAGCGGGAGAGGGAGAGAGGGGAGGCTCAGCAGAGGCTCAGCAGCACCTGCGACAGCGGCACCAGCGGCCGCGCCGAGCGCGAACGCGGTCGCAGCAACGCGCGGGAGCGATACCCGTGCGGCAGCAGGGGCAGCAGCTGTGTCTCTAGCTGCAGCTGTATCTGTATCCGTCTCTGTGTCTGTATCAGTGTTTGTATCTATCCGCGGCTCTGTGTCGGAGTGTGTCATTGCGCAGCGGAGAATGCTCGCCCTCCTGCCTACCGCTGCCGCTGCCTCTGCCTCTGCCTCTGCCTCTGCCTTTGCCTGGCGTCGCGCGGCGCTTTATAGCGTCTCAGTTGTCGCAGTAGTGGCAGCGCGCCCGCGTCAGCGTGCGCAGTTGCCGTTTCGGGCGGTCTCAATGAGCCATGCTCGTGCCCCGCCTGAGCCGCCCGCCTGAGCCCCTGCCTGAGCCGCCCTTCACCGTGCGTCGATCGTCGTCTCGATTGTTGTCGTTGTCATTGTCGTTGTCGTCGATCGTCGCCAACCCTCCCCCGGGGCCTCCCCCAGTCGCGCCCCGGGCGAGGCGAGCAGACCCACCCCCGTAGCCACGCCCGTAGCCTACGCCCCGCCTGCAGCTGGGCCAGCAACTGGTTCTGAGCTTCCCTCGCGCTACGCCCGGGCGTCTCGTCTCGTTTTCCCTGCTTTCCTCTTCCCCGAATCGGACCCGGGGCTTGCAGGGCCCGCCCAGGCTCCCCACGCCCACGCCAAGGCTCCCCACCCAGGCTCCCTCCGAGTCCTCCCCGCTGGTGCATCCCGGGTTCCTCTTAACTGCCATGTCTGCTCAATTCCTCCATCAACTCTTCACAGATCACACATCCTCAGCTCTAATTACCGACTCTCACTACACACTCCGTGACAACCCCCAACCCCCAACCCCATACCCCCATCTCATCTCGCTCTACCCTCGGTTAAACTCCCCTACTCACCTCTCACTCCTCCTTCCCTCCTTCCCTTTCAAATGTTCAAATCTATAAACAAACAAACAACTGCTTTCATGTCCGCTGCTCAAAGATCATACTCTTCCAAGATCGCTGGTCAATTCCAAGGTGTACCAAAGAGTAACGGCAGATACGATGTTACCTTAATCAAAGGTGATGGTATAGGTGAGGAAATTTCAGATTCTGTTGTCAGAATCTATGAAGCAGCTAATGTACCAATCGATTGGGAACCTGTCGATGTTACACCTTCCTTAATCAATGGTGTTACAACTATACCAAAACCTGCTGTCGATTCAATCAATAAAAATAAAATCGCATTAAAAGGTCCTTTAGCTACACCTGTCGGTAAAGGTCATCAATCAATGAATTTAACTTTAAGAAGAACTTTCGGTTTATTCGCTAATGTTAGACCTTGTAAATCAATTAAAGGTTATAAAACTCCTTATGAAAATGTCGATACTGTTTTAATTAGAGAAAATACTGAAGGTGAATATTCAGGTATTGAACATGTTATCGTACCTGGTGTCGTTCAATCAATTAAATTAATTACAAAGAAAGCTTCTGAAAGAGTAATTAGATACGCTTTCGAACATGCTAGAGCAACTAATAGATTAGAAATTGTCGTTGTTCATAAAGCTTCAATTATGAAACTTTCAGATGGTTTATTCGTTAATTGTGCTAAAGAAATTAGTAAAGATTATCCTGAAATTAAGGTCAGATATGAATTAATCGATAATACTTCTTTAAAATTAGCTTCAGATCCAACTATTTATTCCAAATCTGTTATGGTTATGCCAAACCTTTATGGTGATATCTTATCAGATTTATCTTCAGGTTTGATCGGTGGTTTAGGTTTAACTTCTTCAGGTAATATGGGTGAAAAAGTTTGCATTTTTGAAGCTGTTCATGGTTCAGCTCCTGATATTGCAGGTAAAGGTTTAGCTAATCCAACTGCTTTACTGTTGTCTTCTTGTATGATGTTAAGACATATGTCTTTGAATGATTACGCTGATAAAATCGAAAATGCGGTCTTGAAAACTATCGCTTCAGGCCCTGAAAATAGAACCGGTGATTTAAAGGGTACTGCTTCAACTAGTAGTTTCACTGATGCAATTATTCGTAACCTATAACTTATAACTAGCGCGATAGCTAGCGATAGCTAGCTAGAGCGATACAAGTAAATACTTTATATACTTCTATACAACTACAATCTATCTATGGTTTACCCGATACGCGACCCGATACCCGATACCCGATACCCGATATCCGATATCAGACACCCGATACTATACCATATACCCACATATCACATACTCATCATAACCGCCATACCCTCCCTCTCCTATGGAATTACAGCAAACAATATTCGATTCAAAAGTACCAGTAACTCTATCCTATAACGACAAATCTCTCATTATACTCGTACCAACAGATTCTTACCTCTACCTATACACTCATACACCATCAGTAATTTCATATTTCAACCTTGACAAACCTTTCCATCTGATTTCAAATAACACAGAAATTCAATGGAATTTACCGACAAGTGTTATCCAATTTTTCCATCCTTCATTATCATTCCAAATATCAACAACTGCACCTCAAAATTTACTCCTAAAATACATCCATTCGAATTTAGATCTGAACCTTTTTTTGGAGAAACAATGGAAAAATTCAATTAAAGAAGCTTGCTTTATATTCAATGGTTCAGCTAATAAAATTTTGAATATGAGCTTATCTACAACAAATGAGTTCTGGGATTCAATTGTTTCTCCTAAAAGAAAATTCTCTATATTTAATAAACTCTATCAATCAATAATAAAAGAAAATCCAATCAATTTACCAATCAAAATTTATTATAATAATAATTGGCACTTCTTAAATTTACAAAATTTCAATAAACCATCATCGCAAATAACTTTAAAAGATATTCTTGATAATCTTGAAATTGATAATTTCATTGATTGTATTATACAAAGAGTTTCTATACCTTTAAATTCTCCAATAATTGAATTATACAACTACTTACATTCTTTCGATTTATTCCTCTACATTATTATAGTGGTTTCTTGAAAACTGCTTGAATCCAATTCCTATACATTTTCAGCTGTTTCTTCCTATTAATCAACAACCTTCTATCACATGCAATTTTCTCCACTTCGAATCCATTTCTATCGAAAATTCCCTTCAATTCATTCTCTTCGAAAAAATAAACTCTAGTACCATCACCTCTAACATAAAAATTCTCTTCTAATAATCTATTCTTTTTAAACCTAATCTGTGCTAAATCATATCTACCATAATCACGAAATAATATAATCCCACCAGGTTTAAGTAATTTCATTAAATTTTGTAAACTTTTATCCCATTGATCAGGATTCACAGCAGAGAAAACAAATATCATTATAGCTATATCAACCGAATTCTCTTCAATCCCTTCAGGCAACACACTTTCTTCATTAGTTAAATCCCAAACACTACAAAATCCATTACCCTTCTCATTAAATTCTCGGAAATTACTGTTATTACGTATAAGTTCAATCGCAATATCACTATAATCACATCCATAAACTTTTAACTTCTCATTCTCATTCTTCATCAATATCGGTAACATAGTATTACCTGCTCCACAACCAATCTCAAGTATTGTTTTATCCCCAGATTCAGGTTTCGTACATTCGAAAATTAAAGGGAACTCAATCTCAAGCCATTTCCTATCTTTGAAAAAATTCTCTCTATTATTCTTATAAAAAATATCCCAATATTTCTTTGGCTTATTATTAAATTCTTTTTTATTAAACTCATTAACTGGATTCTCTTTCTGCATTTCTATACTCTCCTTAAATTTCTCAATCTGTTCTTCATCCCATTCAACATTATCCCACGCATTATACTCAAACACATCTTTCCCTGATTCAAGATACCTTTGCCCAAACTGAAACGGCGAATCCCTACCAATCCGTGAATCTAATGCAGGTTTCTTATCTTCACTCATACTGTGTGAATTCTGAAATGTGAATCATTTATCTGGAATTTCTTTTTACCGTTGTACGTTTTGAAACTTTTTTTGCCAGGATTAATATTTCGCTCCGCTCAGCTTTCGAATTACCGAATTAGGTAGTTTAATAAAACCAGCTCTTAATTTCATCATCATCACTGGACCCTTACTTTGAAGTGAAACTTAAACCCAGCCACAAAACTATGTATATAACCTATTATAATTTCCCAAAGTCCCCTTTTCTCGTACTGCTCCCTCTTTCTCCCCTCTCAACAATGTACAATCGGAAATTCACAGGTGACAGACTCAACGAGTCTGATATTGCTAGGCATGCAAGTACGATATCGTTCACGCCCACTCTACACCCTTTAAACTCTCAACACAGGAAAGAAACTCTACAAAAAGCAAGAGCTCTCTCAAAAGATTTTTACACATACAAAAATGTACATGATCTACGGAATAATTTAAATGAACTGAAGGTAAAAGGATCGAAGATAAATAATCCAGTTAATGATAATTCTCCAATTAAAAACAGTAAACTCAGAAAGAAACCAAACCTCATTACTAAACTAGGTAAACGTCTGAGTTCAATAACTGACTCTATTGAAAAGAAAGACAATAACAATAAAAGAGCTGTTTCAATGCCTTTAGTTATCGATACTTCGTTCCTTGATATGTACCCTCCTGATAGGTACCCTTCAATTCAACATACTCCATCTCCATCTCCATCTCCAACTCCAGAATATCACAATCGTCAACTACCTCCAACTCCAGCTGACCATTTATCACTCAATTTATCAGATGAATCATCAGATTCACTAGTATCAAAACTTATAACTTCTTATTCTCATATGGGATTAAATGAATCACATGAAAGTTTGGATCATTCACATTCACTCGATGATAAACAATTTATCAATTTCATCACACAGAATGATAATATATCGAATCACGAGAATTCATTATTTGAATTTAAATCACCTTCAACTAACTATTCAAATTCAGTCTATGCATCAACGAAAGATTCAGATGAAATCTTCTCACAATTCTTACAAAAATCTTCAGCTTCAACATCCTCAAATAACTCCTTGGTAAATGTAAATGAAGAATCTCTGATTAAAAACTGGCCCCCAAATTCACCTTCAACTGATACTCATAATTTCTTACCAACGAGAACATTCTCTTCACCTGCTACACCTTATTATGATTGCAAAACTTCACTCTCTTCACCTACATCATCTCTCTCATCTAATTTCTCCTCAACAAAAGTCACAACAATTGGGAAATCTAAATCTTATGGTCCAAACATTAGTAAAAATGAGAAAGTAAGGGAAATTAGATTAACTAGTCTACAATATCTACAAAGTGCAGGTATCAATCCTTCATTGCTAACAGGTTTCTAAGAAAATTAAACTTCTATAGAATTCTTCACCTATATATTAAATACCCAATCTAGCCATTTTAAATCTACTAACACGCTCTGATCCTTCAGGTTTAACAAATTCTTTCTCCTTTTCAGTCTCCTTAAACCCTCCATTATATTTATAAATCATTTGCGCACGTAACTTACTGTAACCTAATGCAACTTGTGTACCTAAAGTATCATCGTTCAACTCCATATCGAGCTCATCATCAGGGATCATAGAATTAATTGCAAGTACATCTTCCATCTCATTCTCAACAATATCATTTACAACCATTGGATTTTCTTCTTCAATTTTGTTAACTTCTTTGTTACCAAGATTAATTTCTTCAACTCTTTCATGTAATTTATTACCTTTCTTTTGTTCAACTATTTTATTATGTTTCTCAAAATCAGAAAGTTTTTCAATCACTTCACCTTTAGTCTCCATATCATCATCGTATAACCCTAAAACATAAGCTTTAGCCATAGTATCCAAATCATCACCAAGAGTTTTGTAATCAAGAGTTGTATCTACGATTGATTTCTCATTCATTCCCTTACCCTTATCATATTGAGGGAAAAAGTCATCCGTACTAACATCAGAATGTACTTCAATTTTCCTACCATCATCGTCATGATCGTCATCATCTCCTCGAATCTCAGGCTCTGTTATAATCTGTGGTATAGATACAAATTCTTCATTGGTTAAATCTTCATCATCATCGAGAACATCATCATTGACTTCACTTCGCACAATTTCATAATCTTCTTCATTCAATGAAGTGGGATTAACTGGAAGCGGATTTGTATCCCTTGGAGTTTCAATTTTGAAAGTTTCCTCAGAAGATTTGTTCGACTTACTTGGTGGTTGCAAGGATTTCAAATTAGATTTCAGTTCCTTCACCTTTACATCAGCTTTCCGCCCACTCTTTGGTATCACTGATGCTATTGCCTGTAATTCATGTCTTACCTCAGCTGGAATATGCGTCTCTTGAAACTTCTTACCCTGTTCTGCAGCTCTAGCAAGTTTGAATCTAGATGGACCCTTCTTCCCACTTAACTTTGTTAACTTCTCTTTCTCAATTGCACCTGCCATGTTATCATCAATTTGTTTCCTCACACTTGTCGAGTCAAACTTCTTGAAAACATTATGGGTCGGAACCAAACCTGTCTCTGTATCAACAACTTGTCTTTCAACAACATCATTTATCGTGAAATTATCGTCAACTTCAGATTCTTCATTATTTCTATCATCAATATTCTCACTGCTCTTTGAAGCTAGTTGCTTGAAAAGAGATTTGGATTTAGATTTAGATTTAGAACTCTTATTTCTTTCATTCTCTTCCATCATCTTAATCTCATTTTCATAGTTGGATTCCCTTACATCGTCCCAGATATCAGGCACTTTCTTGATTTCAATTGTATCGTTAAAACTGACAGATTTCTTCTTTGCTTTCACACTTTCTCCGTCTTTATTCTCTTCCTGAACTAAAGCAACTGCTTTTGAGCGGTCAACAACATCATCCAATTTCTCTACTATAACATCATCCATGCCGGATTGTTTCTGCTTCCTCAAGTTCATTATCTGTTCTGCAAACATGCCCTGACCTTTCGTACCAAACATATTGGAGAGTGTTTTTTGCTGAACCAATTCTAGATCATCATCATCATCGTTATCATTATCATCATCATCATCGCCAGCTCTACCAGCGTCATTAATGACAGGCCACTCATAATCTTCAATGTCATCAATGAAAATCTCATCTTCGTTATGATCAACATCACCATCTTCTGCTTCCTGATTCACTTCATCAGCTAATAATTCAAGCGTATATAGCTCGTCAGTGTCAATATTGTACTTTCTTGAATGAAATTCACCTTTGCTTTTATCAACATCTTCCTTCTTTTCCACATCTTCCTTCTTTTCCACAACCTTACAATCTTTATCATTTTCTTTGCATTCTTTTTTGGAAACTTTAAAGCCCATGTCTTCAAAAAGCTCTGTCAATTGCTCTTCCCCAATATCCCCTTCTGTTTCTTCAATTTCAGAGACCTTCTGTTCCACTTCGGCAGTTGGCTTCATTTGTGGAATTCTTGACATTGAACTTTTAATAGTGTTGCCATCTTCATCAATCTCCTCCCTAATTACGAAAGGACGGAAATTTTCATCATCATTATCATTAGCTTCAACTTTATCATTCACAGATTCAAGTACTGCATTTTTCGGACCAGTGACTGATTCACCTCTATCTTCACTCTTAGATTCAACTTTTTTACTTAAAAATTTGAACGAACTCTTAACAACAACATTGTTCTCTTCGTCCTTTTCTACTTTATCAAAAACCTCATTCTCTTTAGTGATTGTAGGAATTGACTCTTGATTTTTACTCTTTTCTTTTTCTGCTGACCCTCTCAATAATTCTTTCAACTGTGCCTCTTGTGATTGATACGGTTTTAGTTCACTATTGATTATTTCACCATTTTCGTCGAGTTCTTCCCTGATCTCCATTATTGGTAATTCATTATCTCCTTTAGAATCTTCTTTCTGGTTCTTATTTTGCGAATCGGATTCTTCAAAAGTATTTATAGAATCAATAGATTTCAATGATTCAAACAAGCTTATAAGTTTCTGTTTTGATTCAAGTCTATTTGCTATATCTGATTTAAGGTCCTTTATCCTTTTACTAACATTCTGTAATTGTCTTTCTAGTTGCTCAACTTCTTTTTTTGTTTCTTTCATGAATATTTCATTTGATTGTGATAACTCTTCCGTTGTGCATGTATCATTTTGAAACCTCTTCAATATGTTTACTAATGCTGATAATTTGTCATACTCAAACTCATAGAAACTCTGAATTCCAGCTAAATTGTTCACTATACCATCGATTATTGACAGTTCTGTATCCATGATTTTTAGATCAGTTTCTTTATTCCTGTTGTTTGTGCTTGTGCTTCACAGTTCCTTGTAATAGGAGACCATGATTTTTTTTTTCTAGAAGAAAAAAATAAATTTGAAATTTCAAGATAACATTTTTGCCATACATACTTAGAAAGCTCTTACTTAAATTCAAAACAATTCTTAACTTTTAAATCAAAAAAGAGTCTAATATTTCAAAAATGGCACCATATGGACAAGTCGTTATTGGCCCCCCTGGGGCTGGAAAATCTACATACTGTAATGGTATGAATCAATTTCTCAATTCCATAGGGCGAAATTCCCTAATCGTTAATCTAGATCCAGCAAATGATAGACTTCCATACGATTGTACTCTAGATATCAGAGATGTAATTACATTAGAAGAAATTATGAATGACGATGAACTTCGATTGGGTCCCAATGGTGGTCTTATGCATGCACTAGAAGTTTTTGAGGAAAGTATCGATTATTTTATTGACCAAATCCGTGATCTTATCAAACTTAGCATAGATGGTACTTCAACCTATGTGATTTTTGATTGCCCTGGACAAACGGAGCTTTTCACTAATAACACTGTTTTTAAAGAAATATTTCAGAAACTAATAAAAACACTAGATTTCAGGTTGTGTGTAGTTTCACTTGTTGATTCAATCAATCTTACTATCCCTTCCCATTGGATATCATCACTTTTATTGACCTTAAGGTCAATGTTGCAACTCGATTTACCACAGATTAATGTCATCTCCAAAATCGACTTACTTAAAGGCTATGTTGAAAGTGATAAAATAAATAGAATAGAGCAGAGAAAGAGAAACATGTTAAATAGTGCATATGATGGTGGAGAAGATGGCACGTCTGAAGATTATGAAGGTGGATTGCCTTTCAAGCTTCAGTATTATACAGATGTCGATGATCTTCATTACTTGGTACCCTACATCCATACAGAAAATAATCAAAGGTCTCACAAGTGGTTCAATGAAAAATATGCCAAGCTTACAGAGTCTATCGCCGATCTGATTGAAGATTTTGGCTTGTTATCTTACAACGTTCTTGCTATTGAAGACAAAACTTCAATGATTAATCTCCTATCTCTTATAGATAAGGCAAATGGATACTGTTTTGGAACAAACGAACTCGGAGGTGATTCTATTTGGACTGATGCAATCAGACAGTCTGGTATGGGATTTATGGAAGATATAGATATTCAAGAAAGATGGATCGATGAGAAGGAGGCGTGGGACAAATTGGAAGAAGAAAAGCATAGAGAACTTTTAGAATACTATAAGGAGCAGAATAAACCGTTAGACGAAGAAACAGAATGGGAAGAAGCACTCAAAGAATGGGAGAAAAATAATAAAAAGTCAATAGCCAAATAACCCAATATTGTTCAAAATTTATTGTCAGAGGATAGATGTATAGATTTATTTAGCACAATGTTTTTTGTGAATGCTCTAGTTTAGACTGTATCAGTTTCTGCTAATAAAGCTTGTATTGATTCCGAGGTATCATCTTTGGTGACACTTTTAAGATCCTCTGCAATTTCTTTAACTTTATTATTACATAAATCGCTCAAGTTTTTAACATCGGTAAGAATCTTTTTCAAAGATTCATGCATTTGTTCATCATAATTGTCATTTCCCCGTTTGGCTTCAATGTCTTTCAGCCGTGACTCCCAATCTTTTATTTCAGTGGCATAATCTGATCTCTGCTTCAATATATTTTTCAGAGCTATTATCTTGATATCTTTATCTGATGGTGACATGATTGGCTACTATTGAAGCTCTAGTTGCGTTAGATTTTACAGGGTAAGTGGGATGCTCGATGGTTTGGGCTAAATTTTCTGACAATTATTTTAGCATCATAGACTAAATACTATAAATATTATATGCTATTACAGAATGATAACTAAAATTACTATACAGCACCAACCACTAAAGCTGAATCCTTACCGAGCTTCCTCTGCATCTACCATTTCTTTATTTGAAGAACTCTCACTGCTTTCAGCGTTTTCTGTTGCATTATGAATAAGAGTTTCGTTAACTTTCTGTTTAGATTCACTACCAATCAGCTCTATCTCATCATCCGCTATATCGTCTTCTGAGTTTCTAAACCCACTAGATAACTTGAATATTCTCAGTGAATCAGATGCACCATATCTATTGTTAATTGTTTCAAACACCCCATTAAGATTTGCAGTTTTATAGATGTGTTTTTGAGCTTGTGCCAATGTAACCGGAGATGTGGAACCCTTAGTTAAAGGATATGCCAAGCTTTTGAGTTGTTGAAAATGAATCTTTTTACCATTAACGCTCTCTTCTGGAAGGTTTTTAAATCGTGGATGCTCAGCACGTTTCGTACTAGGGTTTCCCGTCGACTCTAGTGCATAATTAGGGTATTTTGTTGGTTGATAATGTAACATTTGTGGAGTGATGCCCTGGGGAAGCATGACATTCTGCTCTGGATAGAATGTATATCCGGGAGGTACTGTATTGCTTAATGGAGTCAAGGGAGTAGATGCTCCATTTTTTGTACTATTAGAAAGACTGGTATCAGAATTGCTAGAAGTATTATATACTTGATGAACGGCATTTTGTTTGGAAAACGTTGGTGGAATAGCAGGAGTGTAAGGCTCCCTTTTTATCCAATCATATATCTTTTGATGTTGGATAGTTTCTATTTCGTTGTGAAATGTTTTAATGCTATCAAGATATGGTACGCTAATCTTGTGTTTTTCTGCAATCTGAAAACATTGTTCAAAACATAATTGTGTCTGATCCTTATGAAGAATGGATAAGTTATAGATACATAGTGGCACATCGAGTATTTCATTATTTGAGAACTCCCTATTTCCATTTGACGATTGAACTTTATAACGTACATGTGATTCATTGAATTGGCTTAAAATCTGTTCGAAAAGCTGCTTTTTTTTAATTTGGTTTTCTTTATCAGGAAATTCATCGGGACAGTACACAATTGCTAAATTCAAGATTTCTTCAAAAACTTTTCCAATAATTGCATGCTTCTTTTGTTGCACATCTAGTTCACCAAAAATTAGCGATAAAATACCAAAGGTGATGAACATGGAGATATGCTTCCAAATGAAATTGTTGATTGAAGGCTTCACTCCTTTTTGAACTATACTGCATGGGTAAACACCATTGTTTTGTAAAGTTACCACCATCTCCTTAAGTGTCTTACCAGCTCTATTAGTGCTTAGTAAAGCATTGTTGATTTGATCAGGTGGATCGTCTAGGCTGCTTCCAATTAACGTTGTAACTTTGGTACCAATATGATTATAAACAGTTCTTGTATTGTACTCTGCTAGTTTTACAACTGTTTGTGAAAAAATGCTTAGCACTACGAGATTGGGAGCAATACTTAGGACAACTTCTTCTAAGCCACTTGCGTAAGTTGCATCAATCAAAACTACTGTATTTTCATTGACAATGTCTTTTATTGCATTCGAAATATCTGTCAATTCTTGCAATGACCTTGCAGCAATGAACAATATATCAGGTACATGTTGTAAATTTCGGACCTGGGACAACACCTCAAGATTTTTGGATGGTTTGAACTCGTCATCAGGAAACTTCTCCGAGTTCCAATACATTGTACCGTCATTAGCTTTTATAACTTTTGAACATACAGTAACTACATCCAAATTACCAACTGCTAATCTCCAAGTAATGAAAGAGCATGTTGGTGAATCGCCAACTTTAAAGATTTGGTATAACATCATGTTAGTATTTTTTCGGATGCTGTTCAACTTGAAAACAATTCATACTCAACAATACTGTAGATCCAGCAGACATGTTGCTCTTCTGGAAATTCTAGGAATCCAACTAAGAATTATGAAAGTTTTTTGCTCTACAGTTACTTTCACTATATTCTACATAGGCAATATAAAAGGGGCAAAAGTCATCTGATTGCCTCCACCACAAGGCTCAGCCCTTAAATTCGGATTATCATGCATTACTAGATAGCTGCAATAGATATTTTCAGCTCATTTAGCCAATGAAGATTCAGAAAGACTGGTAAATACATTTCTTGAAAGTAGATGAAATCAGGTTACTCGATATTTTAAGCTATAGCTTATCACGAACTTTGAATTTTGCATCAATGAACATTTTATCTTTTAAGCGGTTTTTAGTTATCAGAATTACATTAACATATTCGTATATACAGGGTAAATAATTTTCAAAGGGGTATAAACAAATAGATTGACAATATCTAAAATTTGAACTTCATTTTGCCTCTCAGTTTCTCTTCTTCTTTAGGCTTGGCAAGAAATTCGTAGGCATCAATTCTTGACATCTTGATTAAATTCCCTTCAAGATCCTCGGGATTAGCTTCTAAAGCATCTTTATAATCTTTAGCAATCTTTCTTTTTAGCCTGGTTGCATCTCTTTTCTTCATTTTCCTCAAATTTTCTCTCTTTTCCTCAATTTTTTTGAAATAGAAGGTGTTCTCCTTGGTTGATTGACGAGCAGACTTATAGCCCAAAGGCCATAGATCACCCATGCTTGATTTTCTGGCATCGTGATACTCTTGCTTTCCAACAGATCTAGAAATATGCCATTTTTCAATATGTCCTGATGGGGCACACAAGTCCATAATAACGAAACCTTTTTTCTTCATCGGTGGTGCAAGAATACGAGGATATTCACTTCTGTTTTGTGCTCTATAACCAATTTCTCTCAAAGAAACTCCAGTTTCATCTATTTTCTTTCTATTCTTCTCGAGGATTTCAGGATCTTCTGAAGATCTCGTCACAATAAGATACGAGTAGCTTGCGACTTCAAAGTCATTACCAAATGGTCTACCCTTTCCAGCTTTTGCAGCTCCTTCTATGCCAATACCACTATTAGCTGAGGTCCATTTAGTTGCCAACTTCTTTCCTCTTTTCAATTCAAGCAGGTACTTAGGACGCTGAACGGATACACTGTAGCTGCAAAACTTTAGTTTTTTGCCAACTTGTCCATAAAGATATACTTGAGGGTCAAAAAATTGTAATGGACATTTACCATGATGTGAACATGGTGCAACAACTGATAAATCAATTTGTTCATCAAGTTTGTCTAGAATGTCTGCAGCATCTTCACTCTCTATAATTTCAAACTCTTCAAGTAGCTCTGGCTCAATATCCTTCATAGCAAGCGCTTTTTCTTCTGGAGATAATCGGGATAATTTGAGTTGCTGCTTTGCTGATAGCTTCTTGGCTGAACTTTTAAACGGTCTTGGAAATTTTTCTAACTGTCCTTCGTAGTTTTCTGGTCTTAAAATTACTTGTCTTGCTCTTGCAATAATTTCAGCTCCCAATGGCGTTCCCCTTTCAATTAACACTAAATGACCCCCAGGATTCAAGCGTCTGACATATTTTTCTAATCTAGCATCAACTTCAAATGGAAAATGTTCCACTGTCTCAAGTAGCTGATGTGAAACAATGATGAGATCGTACTTCCTCTCAACAGGGCGTAGTCTATCCAAAATAACTGACTTTACCTTCAATTTATTGGTTCTGACTTTACCAACATAATTATCAGCATCAACTTCCGTTTCTTGTGAAGAAGTCTCTTCTTCAACCTCTTTATCAACTGATCTTCCCTCTTCTTGCTCGTGAGTTTCAGTGTCAATATCTCTTGGGTAATTTTCATTGGTTTGTCTACTCAAAAGAAGTTTTGCTCTTCTTTCCATATGGTAACTACCGTATACAACCACATCTTTTTTTCTTGGATTCCACTCTTCTCCCATTATATCATTTAAAGCAAGCATTCCAATCGCTGGACCCGTTCCAACTTCAAGTATGGACTGAATTTGGGATTCCACAACTTCCTTTCCTATTCTTTTCACAAACTCATCAAGTACTTTGTAGCTACACGCAAAATCTTGAGCAAATGATGCTGCAATAGAAACATCAGCCTCAAGCTCATTTTTCGTTGGTTTCCTCAATCCCGATGCATTTATATTGATGTACCAATTTGCTACATGTTCCTTCAACTCTTTAGGCTCATATTGAAAAAGTAAGTTATTTTGAATAACACTGCTTATACTTTCAGGAACACGCACTTGAGACTGATTAACTCTTCCCCAGGCTGTTTCTGGGTCTAGCCTTGCTTCCTTAGAAGTAGCTCCTGCAAGATATTCGCCTGTTTCAGGGTCCCTAAATCTTGGATCAATACCTTCCAACGCTTCTTCTGGAGAGATCACACGAGAATTATGAAGAGGATTCCTATCATGATGGACTTCTTGGACAAGTTGTCCAAAAGTCTCGCCACTTGATCTATACGCAAATTGCAGTTGTGTTGCTTGGGAGGTTAAAGGCTTTTCAGAATCATAGAAAGAATCTGGATCTTCAAGAGTAACTTTCTGTTCAGTGAAACTAGAATAATTCCTTCTAAATCTAGGCAAAATCGGCACTCTAAAGCTAGAAATTGCACGTCTCAGCATGGTGTCAACTTTACAAACTCTTTTATGTTTATTGCCAATCAGGTCGTTAAGTTTTCTAAGCAAAAAAACAAAAAGCTTCGGAATATTTTTTTTATTCTGATGCACTTTTAGCACAGCCTGAAAAGTTCTCATGAACCAATATCTGAGTGTAAATGCGAGAAAGGATTTTAACAACAATGCCCGACAGAGCTATATTCTAGTATTCCCAACTTTTCTGAACATTTGTTCATGGATTTCCATGAAGATTATGAAGGAATATATAGTCATGGTTACAACAAGTGGGTGAGGAATGTGTTTTTCAAAAGACGCAAGAACAGTAAGAATGATGATTACGCAAATAGGGCATCACACAAAACTTTAGCGTCGGAAACTCCAGATATTTCAGAATCAAAGTTTTCTCTTTCCCAATATAAAAATATTAATGATCCTTGTGAGATTTCTGGGAGCACGCGGTTGACTTTTAAAGCTAGGAAATGCGTAAAGGACAGAGAAAAGAAAATGAACAGCAGTAATAATGGTTCAAATCATATATCTTCAAGCTCAGGTTTTTCTCGAGCTCATAAACCACCATCAAAAGGCAGTAAGAAACCAGCGAACATAATAGAGTTCTTTAAAGGCAAAACTAATTATACTTTTATAGCCTTCAAGGAATCTGATATCCCCACAAGTCAAAAGTGTTCCACACTTTCTGACAGCAACTGTAGTGATCATGAAACCGAAAGCTGTTCAGATTCAAGTTTCTATAGCTATACGAGCAAAGACCAACCGGTTATGAAACCTTACCCATCTTATCTATCCTATAAAAAGTATATACAGTTGTGGGAGGATATCGAGCGGGGACAAACATATAGTTTTCTTCCTCTTCCTGTGTCAGAAGCCTCTGACATCAATTGTGACTCTGTTAGACGGTTTCTTGCCCATGATGATTTATTGAAGAAAGAACGAATAAGATGGCATCCTGATAAAATGAAAAATATACTTAACTCAAGTCATATGTGGACTCCTGAACGTGAACAAGAGGTAACTAAAGTATTTCAGGTAATCAATGAAGCTTATGAGAGCTACGCTAAAAATACTGATTAATAAGTTTCTAGTTTACACAAAGTTTCTATAAAGACTATGAAAAAGTGATTCTATTTCTCCGATGGAGTAGAGGCAGAACTTTCGATTTTAGGAGTTTCTGCTGTATCTGTAGTATCTATAGTTTCAATTTCATTATTCTGTACCACTTCTAGTTTTGACCCATTTGCTTTATCCTTTTCGATGACACCTTCATCCTCAACTTCATCATCACCCTCCTCTTCCTCAATATCTTCTTCTGCTTCTTCTTCTAGTTCCTCTTCATCTTCCTCGGCAAGCTCATCAAGATCTTCTTCTTTATCCTCGGGATCGACCTCGATTTCATCAACCTTACGTTTTTTTATTTCGGGTATGTCGTCGTCATTAAGAGTGTTTTGCCTCTTAGCAGAAACAACATCTCCGTTTTTACCATCAATCTCAACCTCTTCATCTCCTTCCTCAACTTCTTCATCTTCAACATCATCGATATCTTCATCAGCGCCCATATCAATAATGTCTTCTTCATCAATTTCTTCTTCCTCACCCTGTTCTGGAGGATATTCGTCAATATCTCCCTCGTTATCCCATGCTATATTGAATCTCGTGACTCTGGGCTTCTCTGCAAGAATATTTCTTACGATATGGTCAACTTGAACCTTGGCAGGCGGATTTTCTCTTAATTCTTCTGAGTCATATTCGTTATTGACATAATACCCCACCCTCACAAATTCCCTCTCTTTATATGAGCAACTTAGCAAAATGACTGTCACACTCACCAACTCCGAAGCAGGGATCAACTCGGGGGAAGGTGCATCAGCGGTCAGAATAAATTTGTTGATTCCAACTGGCACAGGACCAACCAATAAAGAATCAAGCTCTTGGTCATGCTCCAACGATCTGGATGAACCAACATAAGTCAACTTCCATTCCAAATCATCTTTAAGCTGTTCTAAGCATTCGAACGTAATCTCAAACTCATATGGATCCGTAAATTTAGCGGGATTGTTGAGAACCTTTATTCCTAGTAGTGATACAATTGACATTTCAACCCGTTTATACGTAACAGACTTACAATGACTTTATCAGACTAGTTCGTACTTTCCAAATGTTCCCGAGTAACGCCAAAAAGCTGACGCCAAAAATTGCCTGCAAGCTGGTCTGCAAAATAAATCATACTAACGTCGCGTCGATATGGCTAAAAAAAGTAATTGCCTTTTTGGGTAGTTAATTAAAAATAAGGTGTTATTGTTTTTGTCTCTCAAACGACCAAAAATCAAATGTAATTTCCTATTGTTGCTATTCTGTGTTTTAGTGGCGGGTATACTCCTTTCACTCTCGCTTGCTCTGCCTCTAATAAGATTTTTACTTAACTATTATAATTGCCGTTTAATTTAGACGAGACCATTGCAGAACCGCTAATCTCCTTTGTAACTTTACAATATTCTGTTTATTTTGTTACAACAGCTTTGCTTCCGTCAAATAATTCAGAGACTCTGATCATACCCTTTTTGAAATATTATGCAAGATACATACTGTGATATAGGGGCAAGTTCAAATGCGAGTCATACTAAATCTGACTACAGCTCATTTACAAAATATTTTCAGGGGCACCAGCAAGCTGACCCAGCAGCACGCTCATTAAAGAATCCTTGCAAAATGGATGTTCCTTTGATTCAAACAAATGAACCTCAAAGAAAATCTATGGAGCAGATATTCAAAGTTTTATTTGCCGCTAGTGATGTTTCCGACTGGCCATATTCAGAGAGTTCCTTGCAACGTTCCCTAGATTTACGTATAGAGCAAGAAAAAACCAAACAGGAATATTACAAAATAGAGCGTTTGAATAAAGTGGTTGAAATTCTAAAATTAGCAGTTGTAAACAATGTACCTGGAAATTTAATTCCATCCTTGATTGGTGCTTCCAATATTTCTCCTTTATCCATACCCACACCAGCTGTGACGCCGATAAACCAGAGCAAGAGTAGTTTGGAGACCCTCTCCCCTCAAAATTCTCCCTCACCAATCGGTAAGAGGCATCAAAGAAGTCAAACTATGTCTAACATTGCAGAATTCCAAAATTCTTTGGATTCCGAAAATCAATCAGCTTGTCTTTCGGATTCCGTAAGGGTCAAGAACTTTAAGTTTGGATTAGGCTCAGCTGGTATCAAGTCTTCCTCAAACGGTGTACACAAAAAAAGAACGACATTGCCCCCTAAGCATCAACTTTCTCCGTCCAGAATTGGTGCAAGGGCTGTATCTTCATTGAATAGGAGTTCTGTATTGTCTCCACCCAATATAATGGACCTACGACACGGTAAAAGGCATCAAAGAACGCTATCGTTGCCAGCTACTGTAACTATTCCGGAAACACGGCCATTAGTATTTCACTCTGAAACAATCGTCATTCCAGACTTTGGCGAAAGTTCTGCAAAGAATGCAGATGAAGATGTGGAGAAAATTTTAGATGGGTCTGAAAATGATCAGAACTATAAACTAGTTCAAAAACCTTATACAAAGTCTCCATTAAATGAGGTTGCTACTTCAGAAGACATGAGCGAAAGTCCTTTCACAAAGAACATCAACTCACACACCCTGATAGATAAAACGACCCCAAAAATTGAACCAAGAACACCATAATTTTAATGCTTTACTCTATTTAACTTTTGTATCCTTACTGTATTATACTTCTTACATAGTGGAATTGTATGCTTCATCTGCCAACCCTTCAATATCCAAGAGATTGAAAAATTCAAATTCTTCAGGTTTGTCACCCACATCAGCTTCGTCTATTGTGGTTGTATTATCATCACATATTATCTTTTCAAAAACAATATCTTTTTTTGTCACACTTTCCAAATCCTTTCTTAAAGCATGTGCCAAATTTCTCAACACAATATCATTGCAACCATCATCACGAAGTACCCAAGCGCATAAATCATCCAACAATATTTTACAGTAAACATAGTAGATGTCATGTTTTCTGAAAAGTTCTCTAGTGGCAAGTAAAGTTTTCAGAACAGCTCGTTTACCACATCTTAATATCCAGTATACGTCCATCCACGTTTTAATGACCAAATCATAGTGTCTATATAAAGGATACGCCAGAGAACGACGAGCCATGGTTAATATTATAACTTTGATCATATTCCTTTCTGTTTGATTATTACTTTGAATTAATTGAGAGTCAAGACAGCAAATTTGTGGAACAAGCTTACCCACGGTCCATACAGACTCAATTGTTGTTTCACCTCCAAAAATTCGTGTCTCGTAGCTGTAGGCATACAAGACACATAAAATTGTATAATATATCGGTCTTGGATCATCTACTAAAAAAGATTTACGAGGAAGCTCTGCCATTTGGTCTTTCTCCTCTTCAGTAAAACTAATTGAGATGTCCTTTTTCGAAACACTTTCATTGAAAAGCTTCGAAAATTGTGATGAATATTTTAACGCATTGATGATACCTTGATCGCCATTTTCTTGTAGATATTTTACGTTAATGTAATCATTTGCATAGTACTCCATGTCGAATTTAATATTCTCTTTGATAAGCCTCTCCATAATTCTATCGTCAGGCTGTAAATGGTCTGGGTCGGAAAGTTCATTGATGTCATTCCCATTAACCAAAGATGGAGCAAGGAAATCAGAATATTGGTTGTTAAATCCATATTTTGGCAATGTCTTTAAATCTGTCAAAGGAGTTGGAAGAGTCTGTGGAATTTCCCAATCGTAATCCATTGCTTCTTTTTCCATAGCTTTATAATTAAAAACATTCGCTTCAATACTTGCTTCATTAGGTATGTCTAAATCTTCGATAAGTTTTGAAGATTCATTTTCTGCTTTGTTTTTAGTTGGTTCGTTCAATCTAGCTAAAAGCTTGGCTCCTAGATCAAGATCTTCAAAGAACTCACCCTTATTAAGTTTCGGTACTCTGATTTGTATGCACTCTTCTTTTGGAACAAACTGTGAGTTTGCTTCTTCTGTCTCTATCAACGGTTTGGGAAATCTCAAACGTAAATAATATGGTGGGAGGGAAAATACAAAAACGTTATCATTGACCACCATTTCAATCGCCGAAGCTGAAAATCTGATATTTGAAATATGAATCGTGATATACACAAAATCATCATCCTGCGACAAATCAAATCTAGGAGTCAGCATCTTGCATTCAATGAATGACGATGGTGATGTACTTCTAATGTTCAGAGTAAAAATTTCTTGAAAATCGGACTTTTAACAAATTTAGTCGGGTGGATAACATCTGAAAAAAAAATTTTGATTTTCAGGTAAATCCTGATTCTACATGCCTTTTTATTGCAAATCACAAGGTAAGACAAAGATCTACACAATTCTAACTTGATGTCAGTTTTGGAACAAAGAAAGAGCCGTTTTGGTGGAGCAAAGAAAACAGCTATTGATGCAGAAAATTCTACTGCAGTCGTTAGGGCACGTAAATCTAGAGTGATCACAAGATTGGCTAATCAAATTCCGGATGAGATCCTGAATGATGAAAGCCTAAATGAGGCAATAAAACTACTACCCTCCAACTACAACTTTGAAATACATAAAACAGTCTTCAACATCAAACAAAGGAATGCGAAAAGGGTTTGTCTACAAATGCCAGAAGGCCTTTTAATTTATGCACCCATCATAGCAGATATTTTAGGCGAATTCTGTTCTTGTGAAACTTTAATCATGGGAGATGTTAGTTACGGTGCTTGTTGCATCGATGATTATACAGCCAGAGCACTTGATTGTGACTTTATTGTCCATTATGCACATTCATGTTTAGTCCCTATTGATATTACTTTAATTAAAGTTCTATATGTTTTTGTCACAATTGCTATTGATGAGACTCATTTGATAAATACTATAAGAAGAAATTTCAACCACGGTACTAGATTGGCTTTGTTTGGCACAATTCAATTTAACCCCTCTATTCATAGTGTAAGAGCCAAGTTAAGTGACGATTCAACTGGTGAGAAACTGATCTACTGCTATACTCCTCAAATTAAACCGTTATCTAAAGGTGAAGTTTTGGGTTGTACAAGTGCACATTTGGACTATGAGCAATTTGATGCTATGGTATATATTGGCGATGGTCGTTTCCATTTAGAGTCAGCTATGATCCATAATCCGAAGATACCTGCATTTAGATATGATCCATATTCTCGTAAATTTACTCGAGAAGGGTATGATAAGAAACAGATGGTAAAAGTTCGTCAAGAGGCAATTGATGTTGCAAGGTCAGCTACCAAGTTTGGTATAATTTTAGGTGCTTTAGGTAGACAAGGTAATCCCAAAACTGTTGCAAAACTAGAAGAAAAGTTAAAAGAACAAGGTAAAACAGTAGTCAAAATTATTTTGAGTGAAATTTTCCCTCAAAAAGTAGCCATGTTTGATGATATTGATGCATTTGTTCAAGTTGCATGTCCTAGATTGAGTATTGATTGGGGGTATGCATTTGACAAACCTCTTTTAACTCCATATGAAGCGATGGTACTTATGGAAGAAGATAAACCATTCAATGAAGATTTCTATCCAATGGATTATTACGAGAGTAAAGGTTATGGTAGAGGGGAGAAGCCAGTCCGTGTGTAATCTTATATCGTTACTTTGTTTTTCTACATAAAAATTTCCTGATAATACTCGTCAATACCTAGAAGTGTGGCAATAGTGAGGGCATCCCATTGGAAAACATTAACAGCATTCCCTTCGTTATCTCTCAAATATTCTTGGACAATCATTGAAAGTTTCTTATAAAATTCAATGAACTTAACAGAAGAATCAAGGAATACTTTATTGAATATAGTTGGAGATGTTAGTCCTTCGAGCTCATTTTGATTTATATAACTAGCCAAAAAGTTTTCAAGTTTAGAATTTGCCGTTTCAAATGTTGCAACATTGAACAGTTTATTTTCAATAATTGGCTGGTAGAAAGAAACATCAAAGAATTCATCATCGATTTTAAAGATCATGTTGATCAAATTGAAGATATCAAATAAACCTGAGCTTTGTAGTAATCCATCAAACTCTAAATCGATCAGTTCTTTAGTATATAAATCAATAACAGATTGTAAATCATCTGATTTCTTAGTTAAATATTTATTGATAATTATTTTGCTTTTAAAGTAGTCAATACAATTCAAGCACCATATAAGTCTTTTCTTTTTATCATCTAAAAATGTTTTATTAGATTTAGCCTTTTCAATTGAGTGTAAGGGATTGTTAACTAATATGGATACTAAAGAATTCCACTGCTCATCCTCTAATCCTAATATATACTTTTCATTCTCATCAAGGTTTTTATTGGAATTGTATGGTTCAAAGAGTTCATCAATTGTGGCACACCATTCAATGATCCAATTTGGAACTGCATCATTATCAAATTCAGATGAATCAGTTGACTCAATTTCCAGCTTCTTAAATCTGAGATTCAAAAGATAAAATACTCGAGACTGGTTTTCAGTTTCTAAGTATTTCAATGTATCTAATAAATTAATTTTTTCAGAATCTTCAGTGGATAAGAGTTTAACAAACATACCAGAATAAAGTTCAAGCAATTCATGCGTATTTACCAAACTCGATAGCTTGACTTCTTGACGTAAGATACTTTCAACTGAACTTCTTAAATGATTATTCAAACCTGAAATAATATCGATTACGACATCACCAACCATTTTTTCAAGTTGATCTTTGTCAAATCTATTTCCTTCATCTTGAACAAAATCAAAAGTAAAGAAAGATCTAGCATTTTCCATCTCGTTTACGATTAAACTATGAATGTAGGCCAAAGTATCAGAAATAAACTTCAATGTGTCATAAGAGGATAAAAACAATCCTGATTTCTGAGATTTGAGACTTCCTTCCTTTGAATTCAGAGTCACTTCATCTGTATAACCTTTTAATTGATTGACAAATTCATTGGCAATGAATCTACGTCGATGTTCAACCATATTTGACATAATGGATTCGAAATTAGATTTATTGTGTTGGTATAGGTGAACAAGACATTTTTGGAAAGTTTTTATTTCAACAGGTTTAGAAGTGGAATGGAGATACACATCTTGAATATTGCCCTGAACATAACTCTGAATTCTCTCATCTGCTGAAACTAAAAGGACATTCATCTGTTTCATAATTTTAAGACCTAAATTATTATCATCGATTGCAAATAATATATCACAATTTGATTGTATCTCCTTCACTTTATCCATAGCATTGAAAAATTCTATTCCAACGACAGAATCATTCAAGTCTGCTGATTTCAGCAAATGCTCCTCATATTGGGTAATAGTGAATGAAGACTTGAAAGCAAGCAAAACTTTCTTTTTCAATTCCAAAACCTGTTTCTCCTTAATTGTTTCAGCAACAGCATCTCGAATTTCTTTACATTCTTCAGTCGATTTTTGTACCGATTGAGTAATCTCATTATATTCATCGAAAAGATCCTTCAAACTTGGATGTATTGCCTCAATTGTTTTAACAGTCTTTGTGAATTTCTTTAATTTTAGGAAATTTTGTTGAATTGTATCCTCTTCAATCAAACCACGTAACAATTTTCTTTCTAAGGAACCTTTAGGGCCAACTTGAGCGAGTTTCTCATATTTCTCCTGAACATTGAGTGAAGGATCAGCTTGGAGTCTAATGTCAAGAAGCTTAAGAGACGTCTTTAGTGAATTCTCATGAAAATCAGGTTCTTCTAATAATTTAGTAAGTTTTGATATATAAGCTTTACTATCAAAATTCTGACCTATTTTATTATCATGAAAATTATCGATTGAAGTTGAGTCCATATGCATTGAGTTAAACAATTCAATTGAGTCTTTCACACGTTGAAGGTTTTTCTCATTTGTCTTTAACTTTTCCGTACCATCATATTGTTGTTCCTTCCTTTTGCGTCCAAGATCAAGAATTGAAAGTGATTGCAATTTTTTGGTAAAGTCTGTTGTTGTCAGAGATGATAATTTCAATGAAACTCCTGAAGAAGAGTAGTTTACATTTGACTCATCTGCACCAAAAGTATCAGCATCATATGCAAAATCCATACTCCTTCTCTTTCAAATCTACTTAATGCAAGTTTTGTGGATGTTATTTTGATTTCAGAAAAGATTATCCTGAGTTGGTGATCTACACTTTTTCATCGCACGCAATCCACCATAACTGAGTTCGCTTACGTAATTTCTTGGTTATCGATAACAGAATACTTTAGCAAAGCATTTACGGAAGATCGTATCAGAAACATCACAACGATGAAATGGAAAACATATGATTAATGTTATAAAGGTTATAAAAAAAAGAAAAAAAAATTGAAAGAAATTATCATCACTTAAGCGCTTGGAGCAGTAAAACCATTGTTTGCAAATAAGTTTTGACCTGTGATCCATTTACCATCCTTGACAATAAACTTAATAATTGGAACAATATCGCCGATTTCGGTCAATCTGCCTTCGGTTGATTGAGTCTTGAAGAACTCAATTCTGTGCTCGTTCTCTTGACCATATAAGAATGGAGTATCCATTGGACCTGGGGAGACACAATTGTAGGTAATTTTCTTTTTTGTGTCCTTTGAAGCAGTCTTACACATCCAGTAAACTGCAGACTTTGCAGCTTGGTAGATAGAGTAACCATCAGTGTATGCAGCAAGTAGAGAAGTGGTCAACATAACAACAGAACCACCTTCTGTAACCTTTTTCTCTGCTTCTCTGAGGAACAAGAATGCAGCCTTGACATTGATATCAAACATCGTGTTGTATTCATCGAGTGAAACTTCGACCAAAGGTTTTCTTAAAACCATACCAACGTTGTTGATTGCATAATCAACCTTGCCGAATTCAGAGACAGCAGCGTCAAACAACTTTACATTTGCTTCTTCAGTTGATAAGTCACCTTGGAAAGTAATTGCTTTGACCTTGTATTGTGCAGACAATTCGTCGGCTAATTTTTGAGCTTCGTCAGCGGATGAAGAGGAATGGTAGTGAATTAAGACGTTTGAACCTTCCTTAGCAAACTCTCTAGCGGTCTCCTTTCCCAAATTCTTGTTGGCACCGGTGATGATAGTGGACTTTCCTGCGAACATTGTTTATTCTACTCTTCTGTGTGATTTACTAGATACATAGATTAGTTATACCGAGCTGCAAAAGAGAGAAGGGTAGGGGGGAAACGGCACTCCATTTATAGTCATCTCGTCTAAGAGACCTGGACCGGGAGCTGGCTGCTGCAGATCAGCGGCCAGACCGATACCGACGCGGTGGTTCCTGCCACGCAGCCCCGGGAACACGGGATCCCCGCCCTGCAGAAAACCTTCGCTCGGAAATAGTCGCGGAGATACCTCTTGAAAAACGCTGAGCCGCCAGCCGGGCTCGGAGATAGCTGCTAGACGCTGTTTCTCCGGCAGTGCAGGCGGTTGGCGGGAGCAGCAGCAGCAGCAGGATGTGGGTAGCCATAGTTCTTCAGCTGCTGCAGACTATCCGTGCGGTGCTGCAGAGGGAGTGGCAACGGCAACGGAAGCAGTTGGCGGTGTATGGAGGTACTGGTGTCTCCCAGCTGGTGGTGGCTGAGGCCGTGGTGGGGAAGATGTTGTAAGTGATTATGCCAGTACTGATTCTGGTTCTGGTTCTGGTTTTTGTTGTGGTTGTATTGTGAATAGGAGTGGCACTCGTTTACCAATAGTGGCTCCATTAGGAGTCTCAATGGTGGCAATGGCAAGTTTGGTAGCGACACCGTCCTAGGCGTGTGCCGTGTATTTGATGGGGTAGAATTGGTAGATGCTTGTAGGACATAGTTTTGGTCAATGGAAAGGTCGCAAAACCGGGAGTCCATTGATGGCCGAGCAAGTTTATCCTCATTTGAACGAATGTCAATATATCCAACTACATGATATGTTTCCTCGCCGACTCGACATTTGAAACATTTTTTCAACAAACCGTCATTTTTTATATCAATAGGTGCTAATGCACAGCTCGGTTGAGTGCACATTTGGTGCTTCCTTGGAATCATTTCATGGTAAGTAAGGAAAATCCCTGCAACTCTTGATGCCGACCATTTCTTACCATCGGTCCATCGTCTGATTTTGGTATTCTTTTCATTCCAAACAAATATATTCCCTGATTTGATACATCTGCATCTTTCATGCTTTGAAATCCTATTTTTGATTTCTGGAATGCGATCTTGGCGCACCGCCTCGATAAGATATACTGCATCTAGTTTGTCCTTGATTGTACCACGATAAGACTCCATTTTGGTGCTATAGTGTTGCTGTTGTTCTACTTAGTTACCATATTACAATCTTAAGTTTATATTTGGCTAAAATAACCTTGTATTTATATACATATTATAATGTGGGGGCACCTTTGAGGTATCCAATATTGTACTACCACCACAGTACTTTTTTTTTCCCACACCACATCCCCAATTTTAAGCCTAAACAACCCTTACAGTCTTTCGTCATTCCATCTAATGTACTGACCCAGTACCGTAGGCTCTATTCCTTCCATAACCTGCTTTGCATAAACCTTACCCACAACCATACTGTCTAGCAAATCACCATCTTGGTGTAACTTCATAAATCTCTGATGCGCTTCTGGAGTCATCAGATTACCTAGTTTCTCTCGAATTATTTTCTGCATATCAGTGTTAAGTACTCCCGGAGCAATACTAACACATTTCACTCTTGGGAACATTTCGTCGTGAACCTGTTTGCAAAGTTGATTCACAGCCGCTTTCGAAGATCCATATGCTAACCAACCATCTATTCCCCGGTTACTTGCACCTGATGAAACAAAAACAATGTTGAGATCATTTTCAACTTTGCAAAGTAATTTATTCAGAAATAACACTATGCTGAAATAGTTAACATCAAAAAGTCTCTTCATCCCCTCAATATCGTAATTTTCCTCATATAAATGTCCTACCGGCTCAATGATCCCAGCATTGAATACTACACCTTCAATTGAACCAAACTTCTCTAATGTTTGGGTCAATGTTCTCTCTACTGTCGACAATTCAGTAACATCCCCTGTAACATATAAGAATCTACTTTGTTTATCTTCGTCTAACGTGTTGTAAAATTCCTCTAATAACTTCCCATTTCTTGCAACCACAACTACGTTGGATGACGTGTAATTATTCAATAGGTTGAGAGCAATGCATTTACCAAGTCCCTGTGATCCTCCTGTAACAATTATAGTTTTTCTCATAATTGCATTCATTTAACAAAAAATTCAGTTTGTTGGATCTAGCAGATGTGCCTGTCTATCTACCAAAATTTTTGAATGGTCCCTCGTCAATGAAAATCCAAAAACAGATTGTACTCATGCAATTTTTACGTCGTATTAATTATTTACTTGATATACCTAAGTGACACTGTTGATTATAGACCATTTAGGGGGATGATCACATGAGAAATACTGTTACTCATTGATTCGTATTCTTAGGTTTATAGCAAATCCTATCAACTGTTCAGATTACTATCGATTCGAAATATTGTTCATATATACTTGCGTGGTCCCTCGTAGTAGTACTACACACAAGAGCTTGAGTACCCGCAAATAATGAGGGGGAGGGACAGATGTACTATGTAGCTACATATACTCGGACATATCTGTATTCTGACGTTCTACCTCTACTTGGTGTTAAGTTGGGAAGATTAAGCATTCAGTCTGGTAAAAACGTCAAAACTCTTACTGCAAATCCACTTCAAAGTTTACGGAGGCCATATGGCAAGTAAAAAGAAAGTGATCATTTAAATATATTAGTTGTCAAACTTTCTTGTTGAGACTTCGATTAGTATTTAATCCTGTTTCATATGCCCAAGCTTATATCTGACATCAAGCTACACTTTATAATGGCTTGTCAGCATATATTTGAAAAGCTTGTAAATAGTAATATAATTGATCTTCAAAGCATTAACAAGAAGCTATTTGAAGATATATACGCCGCTAACAAAGTAATCTGTCAAAATACTTTTTTAAAAATTTGAAACTTTTTGATTTTCTGCTCAAAATCGCGTAAAATTAACCGAAAATTACCGGAGATATCCCTAATATAGATAAAATCCGATTTTTTTTGTAAAAAACACTACCGGATTTATGCTAAATTTGCAATTTAGAATGTAAGGAAGAAAATAGACTAACACGTAAAATTATCTTACACGTTTGGAGATTAACGCTGGACTATGGACTTAGTTGAAGTTAACGTGCTTTAGCTGCTATCAGGATAATAATTGGCGACGGATA
>JANIWQ010000128.1:0-27750 GCA_030555725.1 Pichia sp. yHMH446
GGAGGAGGAGGAGGAGGAGGAGCAGATGACGGTGACGGAGATGCATTGGTGGATCGTTGAGGAGGTATTAAAGTTGGTAGAGAAGGAGGCACCGAAGGTGGTGGAGCTGGTGGAGCTGGTGGAGCTGGTGGAGTAGGTGGAGGTAGTGGAGGCTGCTGTGGAGGTTGAGGTGGAGGTGTTGAAGATGCTGAGGTAATATCGTTTTTCAGGCCTGGTCTCTTTGAGGGGAGCTTTGGCTTTTGCTTCCCTGCAACAGATACATTAGAAGCTGATCTCGAGTGTCCTTGCGGTCTTTGAGTAGGGATGTTAGGCACAACTGGTGTCGATGGTGGACGATTCACTGGGACAGTTGAAGGTGGTGGTGCCATTGGTGGTGCCATTGGTGGTGCCATTGGAGGTGCTGTTGGTGGTGCTGTTGGTGGTGTGGGAGCTTTAATATTTGGTGGTGCGTTGTTGTTTAGCATTCCAGTGGGTATTGAGGGAGCACTTGGCAGTTTCACTGTGTTTGTATTTGAAGAAGAAACATGTTTAAGTTTTGGTATCCCTCCTGCAAAGATATCGCCAAGTTGAGGTGCCATTGATGGGACAGTAGGAGCTGATGTGGATGGTATTTGTGGAGCTGAACCAATTGATGGTAAAGACGGAGTAAAATTTGACGAGCTTGAATCATTGCCTACTTTTGGTGCCGACCTATCGTTTGTAACAGCCTTCTTGAGCTTTGTACCTTTCCTGATATCACCGAGCAAAGCGTTCCTGTCTGGTGTAACTTTTGGGAGTGATGGCGCAGCACCACCAGGAGGGAGGCCCATTGATGGTGGTGGAGGAGGTGGTGGTGGTGGAGGTGGAGGTCCCATGTTAACCTAGATGTTGTAGTAGTATTTGAAAGCTGAAGTTGCTCTGATGCCTAATTGAGGAAGATTATATGAACGTTAGTGAAACTCTTTCAGTTTCCTCTTCAACTTTGAACGGAACTGAACAAGTGAATCCGCATAACACAAAGTCGGGCTGTGCAGAGAGAAGTTTTGGGCTTTAAAGTTCAACTTAATTAACACGTACATGGAGATGGAAAAAAAAAAGATGGGGTACAAATAAATAAGCTGCTGTACACTGTAAACCATGTTCAGATTTGTAGCTCGTCGTGGATTCATTTCGGGAACGGGGAAGTGGAATGCAGAGAAGTGTACAAAATTCACAAATTTAGTGCAAGAAAAAGCAACACCTGGTGACAGGAAATACGATCCTGATCAGATTGTCTACATTTCAAACATTCCATACTCTATAACAAAAGAGGACGTTGCAAAGATATTTGAGAACTATGGTCCAATAGAGGAGCTTCATTTACCGAAGACTGCAGGTAAAGAACATGCTAAAGGTTATGGGCGAATAGTTTTCAGGGATAAGAGGAACGCAAAGAGGGCAAGTGTGCAAATGCAAGCATACGTGGTAGAGAACAGGCCTATCAAGCTGGAGCTGGGTAGCGCTGTCAAGAGAAAGGAAGAAGTTAGCTATGATGTAGTAATATTGAGGAATTTACCGTACGATGCCAACGAGGAAGATTTGATGAAAATCTTGAGTCGACATCAAGCATTGCGTGTAGGGTTAGCTAAATCACCGATAAAAAGTGAATGCTTAGGGTACGGGTTTGTTAGGTTTGCATCTTGTACGGCTGCAAAAAATGCTGTAGAGAATTTTAAGAATTTGAAAATTGGAGAACGTAAAATTCGATTGTCAATAGCTGAACCGAAGGAGCATAATTATGAGTATATTGTGTGAAATTTTAGTATAGAAATGAATAGGCAGTAAATAGTAGTCATTAAACCAACATCTAATACTACAAAAATATGTACAAAACGTTATAGAAAATAATTTGGTATAATCATTAATCATTAGTTATCTTCACCTTTAACAATACCGACTTTAGCAGCTCTTAAGACTCTACCGTTTAACTCATAACCTGGTTGCTGAACGAAGAAGACAGTACCTGGTGCCTTTTCAGGATGTGGAGCTTGGAAAGTTGCCTCATGCTTGTTTGGATCGAATTCGGAATCGATTGGATCGATTTTCTGCATACCGTGTCTATGCAGAGTTTTCTCGAAAATGTCTCTAGTCAACTTAACACCATCGTAAAGTTGTTTGATCTCGTCATTAGTTTTAACGGATTCTTCCTTTACTGCACCTAAGGCGTGTCCGAAATTGTCAAGAGATTCAATCAGATCTTTGGCAAATTTTTGGAGTGCAAAATCTTTCGCCTTTTGGATTTCTCTCTTTGTAGTCTCTTGCAAGTTACGGAAATCAGCAAGGGAACGGATATACTGGTCCTTCAGTGCAGCGTACTCTTTGTCCTTTTGTTCGAGTTTCTGTCTCAACTCCTTCAGATCCCTTTCTATTGGGGAGAGCTCTTCATCGACGGTCTCTTCCGCAGTTCTCTGCTGTTGTTGCTGTTCCTGTTGCTGCTGCTGCTGCTGCTGTTGCTGTTGCTCCTGTTTCTGTTGTTCCGTGGCGTCTTCTGGTTTCGCCTTCTCCGCGTTGAGGGCGAACCTGGTGGTGGTGAACGCTCTCTTTGGGACTGCGTGGTATCTGGCGGAGGCTCTGAGGGCGGAGACAAACTGCTTCTGCATGTACATGGCTGGTGGGTGCTTGCTGGTGTGGCAACGCAGAGCACACGACCACAGTCCAAGGTCCTGATGTCCTGATGTCCAGAAGTCCACAGGTCCTGAGGACCCGGCCTGCAGACGTCGTCGAGCGTCGAGCGCTGAGCGCTGAGCGCTGAGCGTGACGCCCCGCGCGGGCGACGCGTCGCCCGCGAGCGGCGGAGGCTGGCGCCAGGGAGAGCCGGGCAGACAACGAGCGTCTTCAAGGCAGACAGGTCTTTGCCGTAGCACACTTCTCTTCTTCTGACACAGACACCACACAGCAGCATGGCGACGTTGACGACAGGCCAACAGATCGGCGAGGACTACTACAACTCGTTGCAGGCGTTGACCTTCAACTCCCGCCCGATCATCGAGACGCACACGGTTTTGGCGCAGGAAAACAGCCAGTTTGCCCCAGATATAGTGGCGGCGATTGAGAAGAGGATAGAGAAGGCGATCCCTTCTCAGAAGCTCTATGCGCTTTATTTGCTTGACTCCATCTCTAAAAATATAGGTTTACCTTATACTAGTTTATTTTCCCATAACTTGTTTAAAACGTTCACCAACGCTTACGGTTTGGTGGACGATCAAACCAGATGTAAACTTATAAAACTTTTCAAAACTTGGAAAGTGCCAACGGCTATCACCGGTTTACCACTATTCGATTCCAATCAGTTGGATAAGATTGAAAAGTTTTTGATAAAGGTAACTGCTGCTAATAACTATGATATGAATCTCAACTTTAATAATACTATTATAAATAGTAGTAATATTGTTGCTACCAACGGTTCTACCCCAAATTCTGTTTCTTCTACCCCTTTACAGTCTTCATTAAATATCCAACCTGTAAATGGTGTTTATCAGCAACCAGCATTGATAAAGGAAACGGATGACTTGATAATATTAGTTAACTCGAGATTGCAACAAATCGGTCAGAGTGATGAGAAAGGTCAACAGAGGTATAAACTACTACAACAGTTGAAGTCGATTCTCCTAAGCAATCCAGCTATCCCACAGTCTCAATTACTTGCCGTTGCAAAGCAGCTACAGTCGATCAGAGAGGATGAATTGATTAAATTAAATGCATTGAACGCACTCAAACAACAGCAGCAGCAGAAACAGTTACTACAACAGCAGCAGCAACAACAGCAGGTATTTTCTACTAATCAGCTACAGGGCCTGCTGAATTTGAGCTCTATCACTACTCCTGCAAATAATAGCTTCTCACCTCTGCAGCAGCAACAACAACAACAACCATTACAGTTACAGTCCACTGTTCCACAGCAAATACCGCCAGCCTCAATGGCAAATCCATTAGGACTGAAAAATATGGCATTTTTGGAGAATATGCTAAAAATGTCAGGTAATAACAATACTCTTCAAACTGGAAATAATTCGAAGAATGTTGATTTCAAATTTATCAAACCTACCAAAGAATCTTTTATTGAAGATTTTACTTTAGATAAATCTTTTATAAACAATCATAATCCAACATCAGCTGAGATCTCCTTACTCTATGAATTTAAACCTATTCAATGTACACAATGTTCAAAACGTTTCTTCGATTCTGATGAAGGAGCAAAGGAACAACGTAAACATCAAGAGTGGCATAAACGTGTTGAACAAAGGATGAGATCTGGTGGTGGCGGTTTAGGTGGTGTTATCAATAGATCATGGTATTTGCGCAATAATGAATGGATAGAATTCAACGACAATGATGATGACGATGATGAGAATAATAATAATAACAATGGTAATATTGAGAAGAAACAATTCGAACATACAACTTCAGTACCGTCATCATCATCAAATGTAGTAGTTACAAGTACAGTTAAGATATCACATGATAAAGAATATAGAGATAGATCGGAAAAATTTGATCCAAAGGATGCCCCAAATCATGTAGTCAGAATACCTGAATCATCTTCAAACGAAGTGGTTTGTGGTATATGTCGTGAGAAAATAGTTGGTATCTTTGATGAAGATTCAGGTGATTGGATTTGGAGAAATGCTACTGAGCAAAAGGGTAAAGTTTGGCATTGGACTTGCTGGATGGAAGCCAAAGCTAGAAGCAAAAGGGATAGATCTCCCTCTCGTAGTTAAAGAGAGAGTTGAATTGCAAAGACTGCATCAGTTTTGCATCACTGCATTCTTTTATAGAGTATTACGATTAATTATAATGTACATTAATTTCAGAACTATATGAAGCTGAAACTATACCTTTAACATCTATCCAATTTAATGAATAATAATTTTTTATACTTGTTATGTATTTCTCTAAAAAAAGACTTGAAACTAAAAAGTGGATGTAATAAATAATAATATCATTGACGCAGCAGCAGCCAGCACCTTTGGCTGCGGTAGAGTAACTAATATTTGAATGAAATGAAAGTACACGCAAAACAAAATGTAGCGCCAAAAGTTATAGGCCATACAATCTGGCAGGCTCCGTATTCTCACCCTAGTGATGCTCAGGCTTTGGTGCAAGGTAATCTTCGTACACAGAATATGCAATAAAGGCACCTAAACCGAGGTAAAAACCTGGGAAAATACCTTTGAATCTCTGTGACTTGGAGAAAACACCTTGGTATCTCCATGCGTCTCTCTTCTTCCATGGGCTGGTCATAGCAGACATTGTGTTGTTGGTGTGTGCTGGTATAGTTTCATACAAGCACATCTAACCACTCTCTACTACCAACTTTCTGTATTCTAGATTCTACCCGATTCGTGAGACGGGAAAATGAAGATGAAGCAGACGCTATCGGTGCACAGGTGCGCACCCCCCACGATCGTTTTAGACTTATTTTTCACTTTCTTTGACATTTCCTGCTCCCTTTCACTGTCTTATGGCCTCTCTTTTATAGTCTTTCTATTCTCTAGAGAAAAGTTATGGAAACAGACACAGATGGCTCAACCCAGGACTTAAGAAGTACAATCACTGAGGAAATCGCAGCTTCAAATTACACTTGCCTGTTTGCACAGATTACATCACACCAACATCAAAAGTTTGGTCTTGTTATAACTGTTATCGTGTTTTCGACCTTGACTGTATTCAAGACTGGGCTTCTAGAGGTCAAGAAACATGGAGGTGCCCCTCTTGTAATTTTGACCATACCGAGAAACCGAAAAATTATACCTGTTGGTGTGGTAAATCAATAAATCCAAATGTTAACTATTTGGAACCTCACAGTTGTGGCAATCAATGTTCTAACCCCTTATCTTCATGTTATCATGATTGTACTTTAACATGCCATCCGGGACCTCATATTGAGAAATGTACCTCACTAGGTCCAGTTATGAAATGTCATTGTGGTAAACACTCTAATCAAGTTCCATGTACCTTAACCCCATATGAAGAAGGTTGGAAATGTGATGAAGTTTGTAATGATTTTTTACCTTGTGGCTTACATAAATGTGAAGAGAGATGTCATAAGGGTTTTTGCGGTAACTGTAGTAAAGTTTTACATGATGTGAAATGTTATTGTGGTAAGACAACTGCTACCATCAATTGTGAAGATAAATTACCAAAAAAATCGACAAATGGTTCAGAAAAATGGATCGGTGTTTTTCAATGTGAAGATATTTGTGAAGAGTTTCTTGATTGTGGAATTCATAAATGTTTACAAAATTGTCATCCATTAACAATCAATTCTCATAAATGTCCAAATAGTCCAAAATCACTTACTCATTGCCCTTGTGGTAAAACAAAGATTAATGACTTGTTGGAAAAACCAAGAGTTTCTTGTCTAGATGAAATACCAACTTGTGAAGGTATTTGTGGTAAAAGATTACCATGTGGTCATAGATGCTATTGGAAATGTCATACAGGGGATTGTGCTCCCTGTTATAGAATAGTTGACGTTGATTGTCGTTGTGGATCCACTCATTATTCGATTGCATGCAAATTAAACACTCAAGGTTTTATACCAACCTGCTTAACAAAATGTAATGCCAAATTTAACTGTAAACGTCATTATTGTTCTGAGCGTTGTTGTTCATTCCGTCAAATTGCATATGATCGTGCCAATTTGATTAAAAAGCAACTTAGAAATAATGTCATTACAATGGCACATGTTAATTCACTTGAGTTTGAACCTGTTCATACATGTGAGAAGATTTGTGACCAATTGTTGAATTGTGGTAAACATAGATGTAAGAAAACTTGTCACCCGGGTTCCTGTCCACCTTGTTTAGAATCAAATTCAGAAGATTTAGTTTGCCATTGTGGTATGACTGTAATTCCAGCACCTGTTAGATGTGGATCTCAGTTACCGATTTGTCCATTTCAATGTAACAGACCTAAAGAATGTGGTCATCCACCAGAACCTCATCATTGTCATGAAGATAATATTTCTTGCCCCAAATGTACAACATTAGTTACTAAAACTTGTCAATGTGAAAAGCAAAAACTGGTTGCTAATGTTATGTGCTATCAAACTTCTGTCAGTTGCTATTCAACTTGTGGTAAACTTTTACCTTGTGGTAAACATAAATGTATGAAGAAATGTCATAAGCCAGGAGAATGTCAACAAAGATGTTCTGAAAAATGTTTGAAAGAGAAAAGTTGTCATCATCTATGTGAGAAGACTTGTCATGCAAATACACCTTGCGATGAAACTTCACCATGTACACAGATGGTGAAAATTCCTTGTAAATGTGGTAGAAGAAATCAACCAATTTATTGTTATGCTTTAAAGCAAATGAGAGAAGATGAAAATATCGAAAATCCTACAATTGAATGTGATGAAATTTGTGAAAAGGAGAAAAGGAATAAAATGTTAATTGAAGCGCTCGGCTTATCATCTGAACGTGCAAAGGAAACACAAGTTTACTTGAAGAAAAGAATAGTTGATGAATTATATACACCATATGTTCTCAATATTTTTTCAAAGCAGAGAGTATGGGCTCAAAGTATTGAGGAGATTTTTAAAAGCCTTTTCTCTGAAACAATTGAAAATAAAATCAGTTCAATGGAAAATGTTGAATTAAAAATATCTCATCATTTTCGTCCAATGAAGGAGATGCAAAGAAGATTCATCCATGAATTAGCTGAAACTTGGGGGTTTTTCTCAGAATCTCAAGATAGTGAACCAATGAGATCTGTTTTTGTTAAGCTGTTAAGAAATTCTAAGATCCCGGAATTATTATTGGCGGAAGCTCATGCAGTTTTGAAAGAATATAAGCTTTTAGAACAGAAAAAGGCGATAGAGAGAAATAATTCTATGCGAATTAGTAATGAATCAACTCCTCAACCAGAAGATAACATGAAATATTATAATGGTATCATGATCAAGGATATATTTTTTGGGGTCACTGTTGAGAAAGTAGATGCTGCATTATATGATATTTGGAATGAGTCTAATGAAGATGCAGAAAGAAATCATGAAAGACATTTTTCGTTAATAAAGAAGGGTAAAATTGATTATATCAACGATAACTTGTATGTTTTCTATGATGATACTGAAGTTGAAAATTCTGTTTCAAAGAGAGAATATGATGCACAAATTAGAGAACTCGCAACATTGTTCGAACAAAGGGTCAAGCAGAGAAACCTTGCTATGAGGTGTATTCCAGTTATAATTGATTTCAAAGAAAATACTATAATTGAGTCTATGCCAGAAGCCGTCGTTCCTCCTGATGAGAAAAAAGACATGGTCCCATTAATAAATGCAATAGAAGATGATCTCAAAGATCTCAAAATTGAATCATCTATAGTTTCTTCAGAATGGTGGTAAATTATTTTATAAAACTTGTTTTTTTTGTTTTTATAGAATCTATATAAACTATTAAAAGAAGTTTCAAATCATTTCTTCAAAATCCACATCAAACAATTATATACATCTCTTTTCGTATTGAATGTTGACTCAAGAAGAGTTACCTTTGTTTTCAAATTTGTAACCTTAACATTCATGGAGATATGTAGCGTGGAATGATTTGAAGCTAATTCAATCCAAATTTTCATATCATCATATCTAAGAATTACCAGACTAATCGGAGCCATCTTAGAATATACTTTCAAAAATGGATCGTTATTATAACATCTTCTTGATTTCTTAAACTGATGGAGTTCATTTGGATCATTGACGATTCTTTTGATTGTTAGCTTCTCATCAATTATATTATTTGTTTCACTTTCAGTGTTTCCTAAATCCATCAAAAGCTTAGTCAATAATCTTTTAAATTTATCGATCATTCTATTATGCTCAAAATACATAATAATAGGTCGTATAAGAATGGCATTTCTATTCAATCGATTATTGTTAGACTCTTTACTCATTGCAACAGGTGGAATACGTTGCTTTTCCATGTTTTTGTAGTTGTTAGCGCATAGTAAAACTTTAAAAAAAAGTAATATATTATCAGCCATTTTGTTTTCTTCAAGCTCTGGTGGTGGTGGTTGTTGAACACTTTTGTCACAACTTTCAACGTTTTCAATTTGTATTATCTTATCAAACAGGTCAATTTTAATAACTGAATCAACTATTTGAGTCTTATGAGATATAAGACTTGAAGCTTCCTTCATCAAATGCCAAAACAACTCATTTTCAAATATAAAAAACCTGGAATTATTAACTTTAGCGGAAAAAGAATCATCGTTAACTGTAATTCCTTCCTTTATTACTTTGTATAGATTGGCTTCTCCAACCAGAGTTGGCTCTTCTATATTAGGAAATGATTTTTTAAATATTTTGACACTAACTACTTTTTCACCACCCCATGTTTTCTCCCTTTCATTTTTATTTAGTTTTTCAAACTCTAAATGTCCTCCTTTACCTTTTTTTAGTAAAGCTAAACCATTATCAAAATATGTACTCCCTGAATCAGCGTAACCGTATTTAACAGTCAAAACACGCTTCTGTTTAGGTTTTTGAGAAGACGTACTACCTTGAGATGAAGCCGCTCTGGACTTAGGAAGGCTACCCGGATCTACAGTAACCACAGTGGTTGTAATTAGTTCATGAGCATCTAAAACATCGACAACTTCTTTCCAATATATCTTCTCTTTCTTCAAATCACTTCTCATCTTTTCAACAGAAAAGGTAATGTAGTCTTTTGCTTTCTGTAAACTTTGAACCTTCCAGCCATGCCCTGTTCTCGCTGTTTCTTCAGCTTTTTGACGTTCTACTTCTTCCTGGTTGGGAATATGAGGAGTAACGCGATCACAAGAAAGTGATCCTAGCTTGACTGTTTGTTTCAAATGAGGTGACAAAGAAGAGGAACCTGCAGCTGGTCTCACCGAAGAAATTAATAATGACACAAAGTCTAAAGATAGGGTCGATGCACCCAATGCCTTTCTAATATGGGTTAGCAACTCTTCTTTCTTTTTCTGGAATTTTGTCTCAGCGTTATCTGATATATTCTCCTGTGAATTTGTAAATGCATTTGTTGTTACCTGGTCACTTTCAATATCCATCATTGAATCATTTCCTGAATTAATCATTTCATTCAGCTTTTCTTCTGTTAGATTGCTAAAAGCTCCGTATTCCTGGACAATCGCTCGTATAACTTCGGCAGTTGGGTTTGCGTAATCGCTTCTCTGTTTGATCAGGTCTTCATGATACTTATAGTATGGATTTGGTAGGTCTTTATGTTTTCCTTCGATTAAGGATGAATTGAATTTTAGAAGAGATACTTCGGGAAGTGGATAAGTTGCCTCTTCTGTATCTTTCGTCATAATGCAGTTTGTCACAAAGCGATTCTGTATGAATATCTACGTGTAGGATGAAAAGTATGAGAGAATGCACTTTGGACTCTGGCTTATGTGTCCCAGTCCTTCCAGAAGGTTGCGCCTCGTCATTTGTTTAAAATGAGGCGCAGCCTTTGCGGCTGTCAAAGTGAAGAGGCGGTACTTATCTGTGATGGTCATCTTATCATCAGCTTGGGATTGATACAATATTCAATACGAATATCTTTCCTACCCATGTCACAAAAGGTGAACGATGATGACTACATCAATGAGGATCATATACAAGCCTTTAGAGAAGCTCTAAATTATGACGAGCATGTCGTTGAAGATGATATCCAACGAAGTGAATCTTGGGTATCTCTTTTGAACGGAAGGCCGACGAAAAAGTATGCTGGACCAGAAACCATCAGTTCCCAATCAGATTGGACACCTGTGTTCAATAAAACTAAAAAAAGAAATACTGAAGAATACTCGACATACGCTAGAGATGACAGAGCGGATTCTGAAACTGCAGATTCTGTCAGCACTATAAGTGAAAAAACAACCAAAGGAAACAGTAGTTATGATGAATTTTCCCTAACGTTTACACTACTTAGATACCCTTTGTTGGCCTTTATTATTTCATGGACGACAATTTTGTCATTCCTGTATTTTCTTGTAAGAATGTCAATCGCTCTATTTGAGAACTTTATGCTAACAAAGGACAGGACCAGAGCCAAATTAGTTAAAAATTTGAAAGACTCGAAAAACTACGAGGAATATGTTGAAAACGCAAAAAAGCTAGACAAATATCTCAATTTAGATCAATGGTGCAATGAAGACAAATACAAATATTATGACTGGAGAAATCTTAAGAGAACTATTCACAATCTCAAAAAGTTCCGACACTTGAAAAGATATGAGGATTTAATGGTAGTATTACAGTCCTGTGTAAAGTCTAACTACGCAGGAACAGAGAATCCTTTGTTATATTCTCATTGCTATTATGGTACCAAAAATTTGGTTGAAAAATACAATGCAGAAGTTGTTAAATGTTTGAAGGTTATCATTGAAACAAAAGATATACATTTTCGAGAAAAAAGGATGTTTTTCAAAATAATCAGCAAGAACTTTGGAAGATCTTGTTTAGTCTTAAGTGGTGGTGCATCATTTTGCTACAATCATTTTGGGGTTTTGAAAGCGTTGCTTGAAAACGATTTAATGCCTAAAATAATTAGTGGAACATCTGGAGGGGGTATGATTGCTGCTCTTGTTGCAACTAGAACCAATAAAGAGCTTTTGTCCTTGATTAACGAAAAACTTGCTTCTAGGATGACTGCTTTTGGAGACGAACCTATGACTACTTGGATTAAAAGATGGTGGAAAACTGGAGCCAGGTTTGATTCCATAGAATGGGCAAGGAAAGCTCAGTGGTGGACAAAAGGGTCCACCTCTTTTGAAGACTCCTATAAAAGAACAGGGAAAATACTAAATATTGCCACTGTTCCAAGTGATATACATTCTCCCACTATTTTATGCAATTACATTACCTCTCCAAATTGTTGTATTTGGTCAGCTATGTTAGCATCTGCTGCTGTTCCAGGAATTTTAAATCCTGTTATGCTCATGGAAAAGGCAAAAGATAATACTATAAGGCCGTTCTCTTTGGGAAGTAAGTGGAAAGATGGTTCTTTAAGAACTGACGTACCGCTATCGACACTTAACATGTACTTCAATACGAAATTTTCTATTGTTTCTCAAGTTAATCCTCATGTTATGCTTTGGATTTTCAAAAACAGAGGTGATATTGGTAAACCGATTATTAGGTCCAGAGGAAAGACATTTAGAGGTGGTTTTATACTAAGTTATCTTGAAAACTTGATTAAACTTGAGATCATAAAGTGGCTGAAGCTTGTCAAAGAATTTCAACTCTTTCCGACCTTATTAGAAAGTGATTGGTCTAATCTATTTTTACAAAATTTTGGTGGAACTATAACTTTATTCCCAAAAATTGTCCCTACAGATTATTTATATATACTGTCAGACCCAACAGAAGAAAGGCTTGCTAAAATAATAAGAAATGGCGAATCGGTGACTTATTCCAAGCTTCTTTTTATAAAGCATAGATTGAATATTGAAAGAACCATCGAAGAAGGGCTAGAAGCATCTAAAGTCGATATAGACACAACTGCTACTGCTCCACAAAACCTAGTTCATACCATAAGTGATGCAGCTGAAGATACAAATAGTTCTAGAGGAAAATCCGAAGATGTAGGGCTTACGAGTGATGAGGCTAGTGACCAATCTTCTGATGACATGGAAGATGAAGATGTTGCCCATGATTTAATGCCTACTGGTAAAACTACCAATTTAGGATTTCTTGGTATTAAGATGGGAATCTCACCAAGTGAACACGACAGTCAAGAACAGGAAGGGGGATCAACATTCGACCCTTACAATAATGATCAAAACTATCAGAGTGACGAGCCTAAATAATAATAGTTCAAACTTTGTTCTTTATACTTCTTCATTCTACCAACTAAATACTTTATAGTCATATTCCAATATACCATAATCATCAAAACCGCTGATAACTTCACTTCGAATTTCTCTGAGCCCAAGGCCCTGTATTAGAGTCCATAAATTATCTCTAACATCTTGGAATCTATCACGCCTTCCTACCATAAAAACTAATCTTGCAGATAAATCTCTTGATAGTAAGGCATCTACGGTATCTCGAACCCAGTATGGATGCTGGGGTGAATAGACGGGATCAGACAAAATTACAATTTGATATCCGTTTGAACATCCAGTTCTCTGAAGAAACCCTTCTGGTGATCGCCAATCAAGGGATGTCAAATGAATAGAAGATTGTTCAGTTACCACATCTAAAACTGATGATGTACTATATTCAAGTTCGTTTAATTCAACATTTTTTCTAAGATTATCTATTATTTCGGGGAGATCAGTAGACAAAACGTTGTATCCTAACATACCTAATACTATAGTGACTAAACCAGTGCCTGCACCTAGTTCAAGAATATGACTATTTGTATGACTTAACCAATTTTCTGTATTACCATTTATAATTTGCTTTGCAAGTTCAAGTGAAGCACCCCAAGTAATGTTACCAACTTTATCTTCAGTCAATGCTGGTTCATATAACACTATGCCTTTTTCAAGACCTTCTATTTCAACCAATCTATTGGTATTACCTTTCATAGCTGGTGCTGAACTAGCAGTCATAACATAAGATGCCAACTCATAAATATCATCTCTCTGATCTTCAGTATAGTTTTCGAATGGATAGGAAATTATTTTTGTTAAGTAAGAAGTTGTTGATGATGTACTTGATCTTGGTAAATATTGTATAGTAAGGATTGATTGTAAATTGTGGCCCATAAATGAGGCTAGTGACTGAATTTCAGCTAATGATATTGATTTTCTTTTGAGACAATCTTCTATTTGTTCGTTGTTATGAAGATTAGAGACTGATGGCTCTGTGCTTCCAAAATTTTTCAGTTGTTCTGGCTTGAAAAGCTTTAGTATAGTCTTCAAAATTGAATAGGGCAAATTTTGATGAATCTGTGGGAGGTCTATAATTTCTAAAAGAAGATAGTCATCATCATTAGTATTATTATGTGGAAGATGTTCATTCGAACTGGAATCGGTTTTTACAAATTTCTTCACCTCTTCAGGGTTGCTTAAATCTTCAATTATTTCATATTTAGAAGAATCAGGATCGAAGAATGATAATGGATCGAATGACATGGTTGTTTACATGGGAATGTTTAGATGGATCAAGTAAAATATTTCAGAATCTTTTCTCATAATTTTCATATACTTCATTCGGCGTTAACTAAACTGATCGGAGATAAGAAACATAATGCAATCCTTCCTTCAAATGAATAATGATTTAACTGACACTTAGTATAGCTATTAGTGTTTTGTCCCTTACCAGTACATACTTGTAACAATTATTTAAAAGAATTCTCACATTGTATGAAGACTTGGCTAAAAGTTAGCTTCACAACAATATAGCAAGCACAAGTCTCGAAATTCGTGTTTCGTGTTTCTCTTTTTCAGGTACTTTCCTTTAATGAACTATAGACCCACAAACTACCAAAGTGAAGTTTGAAGATGAAGAAGATATTTTCTGAAAAGAGTTTTACTGCTAATGAAATTGCTTTTTTAGCTGAAGAAGAACTTGTGGATATTTTACCACGTTATTCGATGAATAAACTTGAACTAATTGGAAGAAATTTAGGAAAGTTAAAACCACTTCAGAAAACTGAGGTGCCTCTATGGATAGCAGTTATTTTGAAAAGGCAAAATAAATGTAGTATAATGATACCACCATGGCTAAGTGTAACTTATCTGAAAAGTAAATATGCTGAAGAACAGAAAGTTAAGAATAAAATTACTAATCTACCATGGCATTGGATACCAATTTCCAAGATACTTCTCGATATTTGTCCTGATGACTTTGTTGATTCCCCACATGAATTACGTTCTCTAATACAAGATCTACGAGATATTAGAATGCTGAAAACTAGACAAGGTTTTGTTGCACTTGATGATGATTATCTAGAATTGACGGGTTTAAGTTTATTTGAAATAAACGAGATAAGGCCAGTTATTTTGCAAACTATGGATACGCTGGATAGACTGAAAAAAGTTACTTTAGATGATGATGAAGATAGTAATAACGATCAGGAAGAACATGGATCTATTTATCAACCATTTCAACAACATGATTTATTTAATAGGCATAATACAAGTCGAATTATTTCTAGTCAAGGTATGGAGGAGGATAGTAGTTTTAGTAGGAATGTGAATTTGGGGTCTGATATATTTGCAGATCATGATAGCAGTGTTTCACATGCGAATACTAGTACAAATGATCAAACATTGGTAGAAGATGTTAACATAACCAACACTAAAAGACGTCGTTTAGACGACAGATCTAACCGACAACCTCAAGGTGGCAATATGGGATCAGAAGATGATTCTGATTCTGATGTTGAATATAGAAAGTAAATAAATAGTATATTTTATATCCTTTGTATTATTATTATTATTATTATTATTGAAGGAAAATTATCAATAAAAGATCTGTTATTGAGGAGGTTGAAGAGGATTTTGGCTTCGAATTAATTGATATTGCGCAATGTGAAAAATTCAAAAACCCCCCATCATCGATCATAAGGGGTCAACATGATTGATATAGTGAACTTAATAAAAAACCACAACAAACAAGAATGTTTACTAGATCTACCACTCTTGGTATAACAACTTCTAGGAGAAGTGTTTACCTGTTTGGAAATTTCCAAAAGAATACATTTAGATATGCTTCAACATCAGAATTAGTTACCAAAAAGGAAGATTCATCAATTGGTATTGGTACCAAAGGTAAGAAAAAGAAACAACAACAACAACGTCCATCTATTAACAAAGTTGGAGTTCCACATGATCCATATATTCCTGTTGCTTATAATCATTTAATGTTGAGTAAACCAAGATTAACTATTCGTGCATTATGGAATAGATTAAAATTATTTGCATTTAATTGGGTTCAAGTTTATCAATTTAAGAGTGGTATGGGTAAAGGATATAAACCAAATTTTATTCAATGGAAAAATAGTGCTATAAAGCAATTTGTTCAAGTTAATAAAGCATTTGCTGAACGTAAAGTTGAAACTATTAGACCTTATGTTTCTGAGTTTGTTTATTTTCAACTTGGTAAAAGGCAAGCAGCTTTACCAAAGGCATTGATTCATTGGGAATTAGTTAAATTTAATTCATCACCTAAACTTTTATCATTTAATGCATTTCCACATGAAGATGGATCAACTTTATTATGTCAAATTATTTATAAATTTGATACAAAGCAAAAATGGGTTGTTAAAAAAATTGGTGAAGAAAATTTTACTGAAACTGAAAGAGATATAGTTGAATATCTTGCATTTAATATTGATCCATATAATGATAATGTTGCACTTGCCGGTTCAGTTTTTGAATCACCACTTGAAAGGAAGTTAGAATCAAAAGTTGTGTCATCTCAATCTAAAGCATTAGAATATATGAACACTAATGGTGATATTTTTAGAACTGAACCAACAGATGAGGTAAAGATGTTACAATATAAAGATTAAACTATATATATGATTAAGCTATCTTGTAAATAAAAACTTTATAAAAAAAAATATATATCAAATCATTATTCATGACGAGTAGGTGTCATATTTAAAGTTGCAACATTATTTGAACTCATATTGATAATATCATCAATATCATTCAAATTATCTATATTGATACTACGACTTTCACTTATTTGAGATTCAATATCAATAAGTGATGTAGTATCTCCATCACTTTTAAAATTCTTCCCCGATTTATTTGACGTTTCAAATGTATTCTTTTCAGAAATACTATCATCATTAATTATATGATTATAAGATGGAGGAGAATCATTATTAACGGATTGTTTCATTAAACTGGATAATTTAGATGTTGTATTCACATTGGCAGTATAATGAGGTGGTGCAGTTTTCTCACACATAACACTATCAATTGTATTTAGATGAGAAGTTGATGATGTTAAAGATAAAGAACTTAAATCTGTTGCTAATGTAGAATGTAAACTATTTGATCTTTCTTTAGATCTAGTAAAAGCAGCAGATAACAATGATGTAGCATTAACTGGTATTGAACCATTGATAGATAAATCACTTTTCCTTCTTATTCCTCTTTGATTTATTGAATCGCCATTATCAGATAATGGTGAAGAAGCTAATATATTAGTTACTTGTTCATTACTAGTTGAATCGGATAAATTATAATGATTAAGTAAAGGAGAACCATCTTTCATCAATGGAGAACAAGGAGTTAATGTAGCATATTGTTGATCATTATCATCATTATTGAGCAAGCTATTTGATTCATCAGATAACATTGAAGAATCCGTTTTACTAATTGAAAATGTAGGAATTCCATTATTATCAGTTTCAAAAACAGAAGTTTTAACAGCGTCTTCATATGAAGGTAAATCTAAGGTATCATCAACACAAAATGGTGAAACAAAAACTATTGGAGTATCAACTATAACTTCATAATGATGAATTTTAGGTTCACCTTCTTGACCTTTAATTTTTTCTTCCCTTTTACTGATTCTAAATGACATTTGTAGACGATGCCTAACTTTTAGATGAGTGAAAGATACATCTGGTATAAAAGTATGAGAATTATTTTTATCATCATTTTCAATAGATTCCCAATTAGAATTGATATTATTATTAGTACTAGCATTTGTACTCGAGAATGAAAATGCACGAGATCTTGAACTTGGAGATCTCATACTATCATTTTGATCTTCCATATCAAGGTTTGAAGTAACAGAAAAAATTGATAATGAATCTGAATATTTCTCTAATGCTGAATCATCTTTTAAAGCAGTCAAATATGATGCACTCTTACATAAATTATTATAAACTTCAGAAATAAAATTGGAATCATCGTTGGCAACAAATTTTAAAGGACACTGTAATTTGACTGGATTAATTATAATGACATCATCTTTAACTTGATTAGAATTATTATTATCTGAAGTTAATGAATTATCCAAGGCACGTGACATCTTTTTAGCACTATGAAATAAAGAAACTGAAGCTTGCTTCAATTTATTACCATTAGAACCAGATCTTGACATCGATGAATCATTTTGATTATTATGATTATTATGATTAATTTTATTAGTAGATTTATTATAAGTATCATAACAAAATGTTAAGAGATTATCATTTTCACAACCTTTAATAATTTGAGTTTTCAAAGGGATTAATGATTTTGAATTTGATTGATTAACTTGAGGTTTATCCCTTGTTTTAATTTCCATCATTGTAACAGTTCTATCAATATTTTTTGATTTTGATTTTTTTGTACTTTTCCCTAAGGAATCTTTATCGAAAAAAGTTATTTTTTCAATAATATTTATCTTTATCCTTTTCAATTGTAAATTTTTAACAAGCGGTACTAATTTCATTTGTAAAATAAAAGTATTATCTTTCAAAAAATTATTATTAGAATCAATATTGATTGAACTTGGTGGTGATAATTGAGTATATTTTCTAGGTAATAAAAGTTCATAGTTTAAAGAATTATTCCAAACTTTATTAACATAAATTGATTTATTCATTGTTGAAGTTGCATCTGAAGGTGGTAATCTAACAATTGGTAATTGATAAGCAAAATTTTGAACTGAAGGTTGAAGAGATGAGAATTTTGAAGGAATTGAATTTAACGTTTGTTGAGCATTTGAATTTGCCCTTGAACGAGAGAAAGGATTTGATAAATCAAATATCCCAGTAGGAGAATTTGGTTGTAATTTTGAATTTGAATTTGAATTTGAAATAGATTTATTTGAACTTGAAGAATTCCTTCTTATACCAATTTTTTTAAAGAAAGAATTTTTCGGTGATTGAATTTGATTATTTTCATTGGGGGAACCAATATTAATATCTAAATTTGAATCTTCAAATCTATGATGATGAGTTGGAGAAGTTGATAAAAATACTGATTGAGGAGCTTGTAAAGTGGGTACTGAAACTGAACCTTTCTGAATTTGAATTGAAATATCATGAGAAATATGACTATTTTGAGTAATGACTGTTTCTGGTGTTTTCACTGGATAAACAACAGGTAATAAATAGATATAATAACCAGGATCAAAAGTTTTACTATTACTATTATTATCATGAGAATCAAGAAACAAATTTGATTCAATTAAAGAACGATTTTTCGATAAAAGTGTAGATTCAGAGGCGTAATCTTTTGGTTGTAATAAATTGAAAACTTTAATTTTCTGAGTTGGAGTATCTGAGAAAACTAAATCATTAATTACATTTTTCTCGTCATTTTTTGAGAAATCTGGAATTATAGAATCAGAATCTAAAGAATCATCAGTATTCGAATCGTTATTATCGATGTTAATACCATCTGGATGATTATTTGTAAATGAATTTGAATTCATATCGTCTTGTTTGAAAGGTATATAGCAATCTGGATTAGATAAATCAAGATTCCAATTAATAGGTTTGCAAATTCTATACCTTTCATCAAAAGATAAATGTTTCAAATATTCTGGGGCATCATATTTAATATTAGCATGAGCATGATAATTAACTTTGACAGTACTATTCAAATTTGAAGATTTCTTAATTTTGATTATAATACCAAATGTGTGATAAGTAGCTGTATCGATTGAGTTTTGATTTTTAACAAAATCTGTTAATGGAGATGAAGGTTGAAAGCCAGATGAACGTCTAGAATTATTACTTTTGAAGCTATCTGAAAATTGACGATTATGGTTGAAGCCTGTTTGATTTTCATTAGTAAAGTTCGAATTGAAAAAATCATTATCAGTGTCTAAATTACCGTTATAATGATTATCATTGTCATTATCATGGTCATAGTCATTATCGTTCTCGTTCTCGTCATCAATCTCATTGTCATCATCATCATTATACTCATCGGTGATATGTCTCCTTCTCCTACTTTTCTTCTTTTCCGGATCAAATGGTAGGAACAATATTTGTCCATTACCTGTAATGTAGGTTTCAATATTACTATTAGAATTAGAATTAGGATTAGAATTGAAAGGAGGGTTCGTATTATCTGGTATATTAGGATTTGATGAAGCTGATGATTCTGAATTCATATTGTAAATTGGTGAATTGATTTGCCGAGATTGTAACCGAAGTGGATTCATATTCAAACCTTGACCTGCAAGATAAGATATGAGAGCTTGATTATGATATTTCAATTTGACTTTGTTGGCAATATCAGGCTTCATGTGAGCTTTTGAAGACATAACCAAATCATCCATGCTCGAAACATGGTACTGAGTGTATTGCTGATATGTGTGAATGTCGCTATGTAAGTTGCTGTGATGAGAATGGTGATGGTAATTTGATGAAGAGACGCCTGAGTCGTCCGATATTCTGATTTGAGGGTATTGCGGATTACCTATAGCTGGAGTTCGTGGCGAAGGACTTCTCGGGTATTCCATTGTTGTTTGCGGGGATTGCGACCTTGATCTTGACTTTGAAATCCGAGAATTGCCCATCAGAGAAGGCTGGTACTGGTAGATTTTAGAGCTGGAGCTCAGCTTTGCGTTTGGGCTCAAGCTGGACTGCAAACCCTGACTCTGAAGGGTATTGCTCTCGGGAGTGACAGAGTTAGGATTGGAAATGGAGGCTGACGCTGACGCTGACGCTGATGCTGACGCAGACGCAGACGCAGACGCTGATGCGGAAGCAGAAGCTGCAGCGGAAGCTGGAAACAAAACCGTCGGAGACGACGACGACGGTGACGACGACGCCGACTTTGCTGCACGGCCTGGCGTGCCCTGGCGTTCTCTCTGCTGGGAGCCCACTGCCGACGACATGTCTTCTGTGTGGACACTGCTGTCTGTGCTGTCCAGAGCTGCTCCGTGTCAGGGAGAACAAGGACCACACGACGGATGCGGCGGAGATGAAGCGCCAGCGGCAGCGGCAGCGGCGGCGGAGCAAAGACGTTGCAGCACCAGCCTCGCGCCCGCGACACGCGCGCTGTCGCGGGGCGCAGCGCCGTGCGTTGCAGCCGTGCGAGGATTTCCGCTTTCGTCTTCGTTTCCTTCGTTTCTTCCGTTTCGACTCTGTTTGTTGGTGGATGGACCGCTGGAGAGTGTGTGTTTGCTGCACAGTGACGCCAGGACTCTCTCTCCGCCCCCTGCTGACAGCCACCACTGCATATCATAGATGTCCTCTGCAGAAGCGGTAGCCCCTGAGACTGGTGCTGCCCTGAAACACAGCGCTGGCACCGGCTCCAGCGATTGTGCGAAGAACGCTGACACCAGCAACCCGGACGCTGATGCAAACAGCGGTGACACGTCATCTTCCGATATCTCACATCTACATGCTACACCTTCTGGTGCTGCTGATGTTGCTGATGCTGATGCTGATTCTGCCGCTGCCGTTCTTGCATCCAACGATGACCTGTCACAGGATAGTGTCAATCTCACTAAGGCACACTCTGATGCGAACGCAGACACCCAAGACCTATATATAGGCGCCAATTCAGACCCACATAACGCTGCCCCTGTTTCCAATAAACCTTCTATACCGAGCCCCTTGAACTTGCCAAAACGTTTTGTCAAACACGGTCCTGGTATCAACCCATACCCCTACCAAATCGTCAACCAACCTCCTCTTATAAATAAAATTAAGCAATCTAGCTCTACTGCTAAAAATACCACATTGGATCACTCTCAGGTTGATTCTAGTCCTAAAATCTCACCTACTAACAATTCACACATTGCTCAAAACTATAATCTCCAGCAAAAGAATTTACAGCCTTTGCAACAGTTTCAGCCAATACAACAACTCTCGCAGATGCAACCTTATCAACAGCTCTTCTATAACACACAAACGGGCCAAATACTGGCGCTTCCAGTCACTTCAGCTTCTCCTGTTCTTCCTCAAATACCTCATCAGTCTTCGCAGATTTCTCAGTTCCCTCAGATACTCCCACAACCTATACTCTTCAACCAAAATGGATTACCATTTCAGCAACAACAACAACAACAGCAGCAGCAGCAACAACAACAAATTGTTTATCTGAAAACAGCAAATGGACAATTAATCCCTGTTATTACCCCTTCATCGTCATATATTGTCAACAGAGGTTCAAATAGTAATTTGAAGCGAACTGATTCCCATGTATCCTCAAACAACAATTCACATTCGAAAAGACAGAAATCTTCAACTCCTATACCGACCCCTATCCAATCACCAACACAGGTTGCAGAGAAATTACAAAAGCAGCAGATTCAATTACAAGCTCAATTACATCCAAATCTTAAAAAAGAATTAGAAGTTTCAAATTCAAATATTTCAGACGTGTTCGTAGATAAATCTGAGATTTCAACAAACAATGTTATTTCAAAGTCTAGTAATTCAAACATAATTTCAACTTCAACTTCCACCTCAAATGCTAACTCTGCTTCAACTAATAATACATCAGCTAGTTTTAATTCAATAGATGGTAATTTCGATAATGATTCAAATAATAATGGTCATAATCTTATAGATATGGAAACTAGCCCAACTTCAAGCTCAAATCCAATTCCAGCAGACCTTATCGATGCTTCTGATTATGATGATGATAGTGGCAAGAAACTTAATTCTCAGAAAGTTATCGGAACTTTAACTTTAGGTTCTTTCACTTATAAATATAGTCAAACATTATCAGGTAATCCAATAAAGGATAAAGAACTTTTCGATCGTCTAGCTGATAACGCTTGGAAAGCTTGTTTTGCAAAACGTTAGTAACTCGCCATTTTATTTCATTTCGGAGCCTTCTTAAAACAGTTGTGTATTTTTTACGTAATCTTAACAATTTCTTTACTTTAATCTTTTTTTAAACTTTAAGCGCTTACGATTTAAAATTATGGCTCAGCAAAGTTTCTCAAGCTTTTCGCTCACTCAAGTCAGACAGGCATTATTTTTCTCTTACGACAGCACCTACGTATCTTGTCAATGATTGAGCTAATCAATATCAAACCTTAATATCATCTACTGAATAATGAGATTCACAAACATCCCTAGAAATGGTGTATATTTGAATTGTCGATCTCATCCTTTTCTCATATCTAAAAGAAATTTTTCGAATAACAGAAATCTTGTGAAAAATTCAACTCAAATAGATTCAACTAATTTAAAGCAAAATGATGAAAGTATTGAGAAAATATTCGATTCTAAATCATATTGGGAGGAATTTAATAATTGGTCTTCTCAAAATTCAAAATATAATTTATCAGATTTATCCATTTTCAATAAAAAAGATAATCGAAATAAAACTGGTTTATTTAGAAATCCCTATCTGATTAATGCAAAAGGTTTGAAAACTTTCTCTGATGAATCACTTGAATCTGCTAAACTTTTAACATCTAATTTGATCAATGATGATTCCCAAGAAGGTTTATTATCATATATTAAAAATCTTGATAGACTTTCAGATATTTTATGTAGAGTTATAGATTTATGTGAATTTATACGTGTTGTTCACCCAAATAAATCTTTTGTTAAAAATGCTGAAATTTCTCATCAAGAATTATTTGAACATATGAATATTTTAAATACTTCAAAACCTTTATTCGATAAATTATCGAAAATTTTAAATGATAATAAAATTAAAGATAAACTTTCATCAGAAGAAATTTCTGTTGGTAAATTATTATTCGCAGATTTTAAAAAATCGGGTATTGATATGGATAAAGAAACTGGTGAAAAATTTGTTCAATTATCTTCATTTATTGCAGTTGCAGGTCAAGAATTCAATAATAATATTACAATTCCTTCTCAAAAACATGTTAAAATTGAACCATCAGAATGGCAAAATGATGATATTAAATCAGATTATATGAAATATTTATCAAAAGGTTTCGATAATAGTTTAACTATACCATTATATGGTCATATACCTTTTGAACTTATTAGATCATGCCCTAATAGAATTATTAGAGAAAAATTATGGATTGCATTGCATAGTGTACCAAATGAACAAATTGAATTATTAACAAATTTATTAAAATGTCGTGAATTTTTAGCAAAATTAATGGGTTGTCAAAATTATTCAGAATATGCACTTTCAGATAAAATGGCTCATAATCCTGAAAATGTTTTAAGTTTTTTGAAAAATTTAATTGAAAATCTTCAACCTAATATAATTAAAGAAATGAAAATTCTTTATAAATATTTACCAAATTTTAATAAAAATGCAACAGATGAAGAAATTATAAATTCAATTAAACCATGGGATAGAGAATATTTATTAACAAAATATATTTTATCACAAAAATCAAATCAAACTGAAGATATAACTGAATATTTCTCATTAGGTACAGTTATTTCAGGTTTATCAAAACTTTTCGAATCAATTTATGGTATTAAACTTGTCCCTCAAAAAATTGATCCAAATGAAGTTTGGTCAAATGAAGTTCGTAGATTTGATGCAATTAGTGATAAAGATGGTAAAGTCGGTATAATGTATTTAGATTTATTACAAAGATCAGGTAAAACACCTCATCCTGCTCATTTTACTGTTGTTTGTTCGAGACAATTAGATGAAAAGGAATTAAATGGTAATGATCCATTCAATTTGAAAACTTATCCTGTTACTGAAAATGTTGAAACAATTATTCATAATAATAAAACTTATCAGTTACCAGTTATTTCATTAGTTTGTAATTATAATCCAAATTCTTCAGGTATAGTATGTTTAACATTGGATCAAGTTGCAACTTTATTCCATGAAATGGGTCATGCAATGCATAGTATGTTAGGTAGAACATATTTACATAATGTTTCTGGTACAAGATGTCAAACTGATTTTGTTGAATTACCTTCAATTTTACATGAAACTTTTGCTCGTGATGAAAGAGTTTTATCATCATTTGGTAAACATTATAAAACTGGTAAACCTGTTCCAATTGAATTATTAAGGAAACATTTATTAGCTGATAAAATATTATCATCAACTGAAACTTTTGGACAAGCTAAAATGGCTTTACTTGATCAATTATATCATGGTGCAACCAATATTAATATAAATGATCCATCATTCAATGCAGTTGATTTATATCATGAATTAGAATCAAATATGATGATTTTAGCTGATACTAAATCGTCTTGGCCAGGTAAATTTGGGCATTTATATTCTTATGGTGCAGTTTATTATTCATATTTATTAGATAGAGCAATTGCTTCGAAAGTTTGGAATGAATTATTTAAAGAAAATCCATTTTCAAGGGAAGCTGGTGAAAAATTTAAAAATGAAGTTTTACGTTGGGGTGGTTCAAGAGATCCATGGGTTTGTTTATCTAAAGTTTTGAATAATCCAGAATTAGCTAAAGGTGATATCAATGCAATGAAAATAATTAGTAAAGACTGTCATACATCATTATAATTTTATAGAATACATGTACACATTTTTAAGTTTCTTCTTCTCTGTAACATATTTAAACTCTTTTGTTTTCTTTTCTTTCTTTAGACATTTGTTGAGATTTAATACAGTTGAATAAAGTGTTTAGCATCCAAATTCTAGAATCAATTGCACTAAACCTTAACCTAGATAATGAAAAATCTATAGCTGTATTTGTTGGTGATTGAGCAAGCGCAATTAACTCAGATATCAAAAATGCTGTAACCGAAGATACGAAAATACCACAATCGGAGCCATTAGTTTGTTGTGGTGAATCTCGTACATGAATGATATCCCAATTTAGTGATGACTTAGAATCATTGGGATTATACAAAATTTTGGCCATATTGGAAACTAATTGATCCGTTTCAGAAGAATTTGCTTCAAACATAGAATCGAAAACCAATGCTTTCTGTACAAATTTTTTATTGGAATTACCTGATGATAAAAGCTTTATGAAAACAACCAAACTCCAATGTGAGCCTCCTTCTGATGATCCAAAATCATCATTATCATTGAGAGGGCAGAAAACAAACTGCGCATCACTTATCCCCTTAGGTAAAACATTAGCTTCAATAAGCTCTTTAGGATCTGGATGATTCGCTACTAAAAAGGTGAAAGTCGGTAAAAGCATGTACAGTGGTGAGTAAAAAACCTGCTTATCATTTTCATACTGATAGAATTTAGAGTTTTGTAACTTCTCAGATAATAGTGGTAAAATATAACCATGATAAAGAAAAGCATATACCCACCCTATGTTACTATCTGATAACCACTCGTCATCTAGCAAATTTCTTAAATCACTGACATATACTGAAACATCATCAATTTGATAAATTTTTGAGTTATCCTGTAGCTTCTCATCAGTTAGGGATTGAGCCACCTCAATACAATCTTTGACCAAGGTTTTCAAGTGAATAATCTTCGAACGAGTAGTTGATAAATTTAAGTCACTATTGAAGCTTGAGGATTTTTGATCGTTGTTTTTTCTTTGCTTCTTTGCATTTCTAGCTTGAATCTTCAGCTCTCGTGCCTGTCTCCTTAACTCTTTGCGGTCATCGGGGGAGAGTTTAGCTTTCATTTTCTTGGGTCTGTTGTCATCATGGGAAATGTCTTCTTCCTCTACAACCACTTCTGTCGTATCATTTTCATCACTGAGAACATTGTTACCGTACAGTGTCTGATGCGAGCTCAAATCATCGTTGCGTGTGTTGTTAGATTGCCCAGAATACCTAGAATACAACTGCCTGAGAGAGTTCCCATACTCTTGAATCTTTTTGATCTCCAATGATTTTGGAACATCATCGTTTGCGTTTTCTGTATTTTCCCCCAAACCCCATGCATAATTAAGCAAGTCAAAACCGTTTGTTCTGTACTCAATGCCTCCATTTTTTCTGTTTGCTTTCTTCTTTGAACCATCAATAGCAGAATTCACAGAAACCTCCGTTAGATGAGACTTAAGATCGATCACACTATCCGCATCTCCATCGTCAAGCAAAAACCCTTTGTAGCTATTGAACGATATACGCATAGAGAAAAGAGAAGAGAGCTGAGTTTCTTGTATCCTGCGAGTAGGATTACAGCACAATAAGAAACTTGTTCTAGAATTTTCACATTGGATTGGAAGCACATTTGATGATGATCATGATAGCTGGTGAAAAAAAAATGTCGAGCCATCGAACGAAGAACTTCTAATAGCAGTTCCGATTCTCTCCGTTTCCACCAGACACAGTGTCCACTTTCACCATGGACTACGATTTAGAAGAACCACTAACCTCAACTGCAAGACCGCTGAACGATTCTGTGCTTACAGTGCGTATCATCAAGTCATTCCCATACCGGAACATCCGCAATCACGTCTTCCAGCACGTTGATTTGATGAATACCACCCCGAAGCAACTATACGAGCTTATAATGGACACAATCAACACCACGGGGGCACTAAGACCGTATAGAAACATTGCATACGACACAATGAAGGTTTACACGCATGCGCACGGCACGAAAACGATGAACCTCGTCATCAACATGGACCACGATGATGACTGGGTCCTGGACATCCACGAGGACAAGAAGAAGCTGGTGGACTATGGTATCGAGAACGAGACGGAGATCAGCATCTACCGGAGAGAGGACTACGAAGCATACAAGGCGAACCCGGTCGACAAGTGGTGCTGAAGTGTGTGGATTTACTAAATTCCGCTTGTTCCTTCGCACCGTTTCTACGGTGTGAAGTACTATTGTACCGGGTTGTATCTTGCATAGATACATCGTCGTATTTCATATTATTCATTTTTTATAATATGTCTTTGGATGATTTATAAAGGTTTCTATAACTCTACATTACTACATGTAATTGGTTTCTACGTCTTTTTCTATCAGACGCGTTGTCGTCGTACCTTGTCCCATATTCATCCATTCGCGTATAATCCA